>JAMKCH010012183.1:0-28191 GCA_023653785.1 Ophioderma brevispina
AATGTTTTTAATCTCAAAAGCATAAACAAGTTGACTCAGTTTCTAAGTTTAGCATTCTTGGGGAATTCCCCACTTCCCCTATTGTGCAATCTAAACAGGTGCACTTAGCAAAAACAAACTAGGGGTATTCCCCTTTCTCTCATTTATGGTAAACAAAGTACTTTTCCCGTGAGAAATCTTTTCTCAAATAAAATTGAGAAAAGTAATATTTTTAAAAGTTTAATCAGAAAAATGGAGGCCATATAACAATATATTTACTGTATTCTGTATTGCACCACCACATCGGTGTGTGCCGCTGATTCAAAGCGTTTGTAATAAATAAATAAATAAAACAGGAAGTTGTGATCGTCCTCGGGTCGATTAGGTGCCTGGCCTGGCTTGTTAGTTAGTGAAATTTTGTTTGGGATGTTGGTGGAAAGCCGTGAGAGTGTTTCATAGTGCTGCAGCACCGGGGCCGGGATAATAACATTTTGTCCCGGGGGGGGGGGGTTACTCAGTGGAAAAGGGTAGGTACATATGTGCCGCCGATATGGGTCACATTTTCACCCCTTACTATAACCTTTCTCACCATGCTACTCTATTGATGGGTCATTTTTTGAGGTCATTGCTACTATATAAATGGTTGATTTTTTCAATTTTGTTCTCAATTTACTATGAAAATGGGTCAATTTTTCTGATTTCGGTAAAATCACAATGAAAACGGTTGATTTTTCCGATTTTTGGAAAAGTTACTATGAAAATGGACCGATTTTGCTAAGATTACTATGAAAAAATAAAAAAGTGGTGGCAATTTGCATACGACGCCATTTTCTAAAGTGGCAGCCATCTTAAAAGCAAAAACACCTAAGAAGACAGTTTTGGTCTTACAAATGTTTTTTTTTTCTTGGTAAAGGAGTTCAATAAAACTATTCCCAAAACAATCAAATATTGCTTGTGCCGATATTTTCCAAGATGGCTGACATCTTATTGACACCAACGAGCTTGAATAAATTAGAGCACCCTGCTCAGCGAGAAAATGAAGCCGACTCAGCGAGCCATGACGTCACACTTACATCGTCTGCATCACGATCTGATTTTATGAAAGCCGGCGTTGTGACCACTGGATATCGGTGAGGTAAACTACCATTTTACATGAAACTAACCTTACAGAAAGGTAGCGGAATATCGTCGGAACAAAAAATAGGCGAGGCTGTTATGTCGAAATTGCCGCAAAAGGTGGAATTTTTGATCGACAGCCTTTACGCTGCTGTCTTCTGCTGCCTGGTCATCGCCATCTTTAAATTTCAACGTTGCCGTTTGCTAACACATTATCAGCAATCGTACACTAAAATCCTCTTCCGAAGTGTCAAGTAACAAGAAAAACTGAGAGTCCACGTATGATTTGGCGGGCTTGATAAGATTAACTAAACAATTCTGTAAGTTTTAGCGTGTTTCAGACCTTGTTGTTTCGTTACATAACTGAAGTATTGACCACAAAACAAAAAATCGCTGAATTCAGCAAATTCATTCAGGAAAGTGTTCTCTATTTTGGTGCCCAAAAACTGGCTTCATGGGCACCAAAATTGGCAACACTTTCCTCAATGAATTTATTTGATTAAGGTTTGTTGTCCGCTTCATTCATTTCGATGAAAACATGGTAATATGAGGATTGTTTATTGAAATTGTAATAAAAGTATATATTATTTACATAACCACGATTTCCTGTGAACAAATAAGTACATTTTTCTAAAAATAATAGTCACTTTGGTGACGTTTTCTATTTTGCCTTTATTTCAGAGCATGAGGTTTAGGTTACTTTGTAAACAAACTGACAAAACCCTGCTAACAGTCCGCGCTCTAATTTATTTAAGCTCGTTGATTGACACCAACCTGACATATTATATAGTCTATGAAGATGATTGTGTTGCCAAATTAAAGATTTTCAGGGTCAAGGAGTTCAATAAAACCGTTTTCAAAACTGTCAGATCAAGGATTTTTAGGTCAAGGATTTCAACAGCAATATTCACAAAACTGTCAGGTGAGTCGTGAGTCATTTTATTCATGGATCACCAATGCGACACCAAAAATGTGACACCTTGACCACTCTTGTATTCATCCCAAACATATATCTGGAACTGCATGGAAATTTTGCAATTTAGGCCTGTTCTACATTAATAGAAACTATTATTTATTTATTTCAGATATGTAAGAGTAAAATGGCCGCGAATTTCAAACACTTAAATGACCATGGTCACGTGTACACCAGCTGATAGTCAATGTTTTTGGTTTTCGTTCATTAGGAAGTTCCAAGGAGGAGTTACTGAAGATTTTGAGATGGTATTAATTTTGAAGCATCTGGGTTAATATATGTTATCACGTTGCCACATTCAGCCTGACATTGCATTAACTCTAACACTCTTGGGTACTTATATAAAAATATTGGGTTATCTTGAAAAACAGTGACATATGGAAATAAACATCACTTTTGTATTCCTCTTACAGTTTTGAAAATAGTTTTATCGAACTCCTTGACCCAGAAAACACTTATTTTGACACCAAAATCATCTTCATAGGTTATATAATAAGAAATATACGGTTTTCTTAGATGAGATGTCGGCCATCTTGAAAAATAGGCTTTCATATACATTGCCATGACTCCGACAATTCTGGCAAATGTATATTGAACCCTCTTCACCCAGACAACATACATTTCGACACTAATTCGCTATAGTAACGCTATTACCTTTAAAATGGCGGTCATTTTGGAAAATGTTGGTTTATGCGAATTGTCATCACTTAAAATGTTGTTATCACGTATTTTCGTGAACTACACAACCCAATGATCGATTTCAGCTATGATTGCAAATGGTATTATTTGGTAGAAATCTAAGGCCCTTTTTCACCTCATGCTGCAGCACTATCATGAGTAAGCAGTCTTCCGGTTATACCATAAAGCGTCTTGTTAGAGAAAATCGATGTTCTTGCATAAACAGGACGCGATCATCTTACTATAATTTGGCTAATGTTGTATGTTTGTATGTTAATAAAAGGCTCCGTCAGCTTGCTTCAAAGAGCGCTAAATTCACATGAAAGGTGCATGAGGATACCGGACGTGTTATAAACTAACTTGGACGAGATCCGTTCAGAAATTGCTGAAAATTCAGCGAAAATTTGGTCGGTTGCTAAGCAAAATTTCCCATTTGTTTATAATCGTTACTAACCAGTGCGTACATGTTGCGCATTGTGACGGGCGGTTACGCATGAGACGCTATATTGACGAGCGGATTACGCGTGAGACTCTATGCGGCAAGCAAATAACAGGCGCGTTATAGCAGGGATCCTGGTTATAGTGCAAATGGTGTGGGGAAAGCAGGATATCCTGAAAATTACGGGAAATAAAATAAGATTATGGGATATTTTGACGGGGGAGGGGTCATAAACTGCAGGATGGCAAGATACGGGAGTTTGAGGAGTTATGAGAAAAAAATGTGGATAAAAAAAAAAAAAAAAAAAAATATTGTTCTTTAATAATTAATATTCAATTGTCCCCGCATGAATGTGAAAAAGATGGGTCCATAAGTCTACAAACTGAAAACATAGTTAGCCGGCTAAATACCCTTACCGTGGACTGTATGAGCAGATGGATCCCCGTAATAGTTTTAGCAGGCTTCAGCCACTTGCGCGCGGCTGCGGGGGTTATGCGTCCAGTGCGTACATGTTGTGCATTGTGACGGGCGGTTACGCATGAGACGCTATATTGACGAGCGGATTACGCGTGAGACTCTATGCGGCAAGCAAATAACAGGCGCGTTATAGCAGGGATCCTGGTTATAGTGCAAATGGTGTGGGGAAAGCAGGATATCCTGAAAATTACGGGAAATAAAATAAGATTATGGGATATTTTGACGGGGGAGGGGTCATAAACTGCAGGATGGCAAGATACGGGAGTTTGAGGAGTTATGAGAAAAAAATGTGGATATGACGGGAAGTATGGGTTACCCCACAGGGAGTACTTTTGAGGAAAAAAATTTAACACAGAAACTTATACGGAATTAAATATTGACGTGTTGGGCCTATTATTTTAAAAAAAAAAGTAAGAGAAAAATTAAAATAAACGGGATTAAGTTGTACGGGATTATATTTTCAGGTGACTTTTTTCTGTTAGAAATCGGTCTGTATGATAGGTACGAGAATTTGAGTTATTAAAAGTGTTAAAAATACTGAATGTTGTGACGGGGGGAGTGCCAAGCTTTAGGGTGACGGGTAATTTATACGGGAGTTTAAGGAGTTGTCACAATTCACTTTTCACTACGGGGTTATGCGGTGGTCTCGCCAAAGTGTGTCACTTCTTCAGTGACCGCTTCAGTTTCAGTGATCGCTCCCGTTCACTCAACTAGCGGGAGCCCGCGCGAAGCGCGGGCCTCCCGCTAGTTAAAGTATATTTACTGACCGCAGGAACGGAGTGCCCCTTTCGAAACGCCCTCAATTTCTTTTTCGAAACCGGATTCTGCATATTTGGAATGCCTAGTACCAGTTTATTAGATCACACCTGAAGTGAATAAGCCGATCACGCCGTCTTTTTGTAATAAGATGATGATTTAGTATGTTTGTCGTGCACGACAGAAAGTCAAAGCATGGTTTCCTATATAGGAACGATTAGGATAGCAGGCAAGTTCAAAACAATTAAAGCAATAACAGCACATGTTTGGAGAGCGCCCCCAATTTTGAAAATTTGAGATTTTTGCACAGTTGTTTTGGTTTTGTTTGCTTGTTTGCTCGTATCCACAAGTCATTGGTAATGGCTTTGTGGTGGTGTCAGGATTTGTTCAGCTAGTGTGCTGATCCGGGGCCGCGTGTATCCATATGATACGGACGCTCCTAACATGGCCCGCTATTTGAGGCGGGGGCGGATTGGGAACAGTCAGGGGTTTACATCCTACTCTTATTCGACACTGACTGCGATGTACATGTACAGTTGTGACTCTCTGTACACGGGACCGACGGCTTAACGTCCCCTCCGAAGGACGGGATGCTTTCATGATCCATTTGCCCAATTCCAAGTGAACCATGGAGGAGAGCGGTATTCTGTATTTAATCAATAGCTGGTATACAGATCAAATCCAGAATTGATAGTACCCGAATAAATCCCAGCAAGTGCCACGACCCCACCGGGATTCGAACCCGGGAATTTTGATGGTAAATTTGCGCCAGAGGCAAGCACCCTAACCGCTAGGCCACGCTAAAGTTGACAACGCAAAAGTTGTTTTGGTAATTGTCTAGTAAACTATACCTGCGAGTGGTAATGCTCAAAAATGCGAATTTGTCATAAAAGAAGTGATTTTGTAATAGGCTAAATTAGAACCGGTGTAGAAGTAATTATTGTCCGGCGTACTCATAGTCCGGGAACAATGGTGAACAATAGGGCAATCGATTCAGTTGACTCTTCACGTAACGTTAGTTTCACGCTTTATTCCATTATCATCTATGGAGCCCCGGACTATGGCTCCCGCCGGACCATTACAACAAGCTTCCACGCGAGCAGTGACAACTATAATTAGGATGATGTCACACACTAGTCTATTTACATATTTCTCTCAGCCAATTACCGGGCGCCGTTGCCCAGTGATAAGGAAGTAGTGCATAAACATACGCACCCCAAAGCCGGCGCAATGATCACCAATGTTGCCAAATCCACGATTTGGTAGCCCAACTGGGCGACTTTGGCTACTCGGCCAGCGAACTGCAAAGGCCCAAAGCGAATTCGCGAATTTTTGGCTACTTTTCACTTTCAATAGACATTGTACAAAAGTAGGGATAAATACGATTTGAAAAGTGTTTTAACACAATGATGTTCTTGCTACAAACAAGCATAGAAATCAATTAAGAACACTGCCCGAAGGGTCAGTCTGCAGCCATGTATGACGGGTGACAAATGGCTGCTGTCAATCAGTTGCGATACAATAAAAAGAAAGAAAGCGAGTGAGCACCTACTGGAAGCGAAATTTCTTTCCTTTGTTAACTTTCGTGTATCACAGTATCATCTTGCATGCTGTTGATCGCTTCTATTGTTACGTGTATGTATTGTATACGCTTGAGTCTGCCTTAATTCAGTGAAGGTTTATATTGATTTAAAATCCCAACATCGCCAACAAATCCCTGGCTGGTCTAAGTGGTTAAGAATGCTTCCTAATCTCTCCTCGGCGAAAGTTCGAAACCCCACTTTTTGAGAAATTAATTTGATCTTGAATTTTGTTCAAGTGAAATTGATCGAATCCAAAATTAACGCAAAAGAATGGTTTAAATGCTCCCTAACTTCAATTTTGATAGCTTTTTATTTTTTCGGCAACTTTTTTTCGTGCGTCTGCCCTCGAATTGGGCTGATAATTTTTGGCAACCCTGCAATGTGTGTGCATAAGCACGAGGTGATTACAATGGACCGGCTGGGTTATTAACATATTTATGAATATTGCATAGGTACCTATGGTGAAAGTGTTCAGATTTTTTTGAAATTTGGCTCGAATGTTCAGAAGGGTCGAATGCAACTACCTGACCAGATACTTTAGTGAATGAAGAAAAAAAAAAAAAAAAAAAAATCTTGCTACAAACAAGCATAGAAATCAATTAAGAACACTGCCCGAAGGGTCAGTCTGCAGCCATGTATGACGGGTGACAAATGGCTGCTGTCAATCAGTTGCGATACAATAAAAAGAAAGAAAGCGAGTGAGCACCTACTGGAAGCGAAATTTCTTTCCTTTGTTAACTTTCGTGTATCACAGTATCATCTTGCATGCTGTTGATCGCTACTATTGTTACGTGTATGTATTGTATACGCTTGAGTCTGCCTTAAAGACACTATCAGTGATTCGCTAAATCAGAAAATCGAAAAAATCATCAAAAATCAGATTTTTGCATGTCTGGAACAAGTGTAGGTATCCTAATATATCCTACGAATGATAGGACCAGAAGCACCCTAATAAGGACAAAATCTGATATTTTAGGCATTAGTGTCCGTTCGGACACTTCCTACAACACGTAATTGAATGGAGATTCGTATCTTTGAACACTGCCGTTTTCTTCCTTTTCTGTCAATTCTTCAGTTGGAAATAGTAACTTATGAGAATTCTACAGGCTTGTCCTTCACTTTTAAGCTATTCCTGCAAATTTCAAATATTTTGATTCTTTCGGATAAATCACTGATAGTGTCTTTAATTCAGTGAAGGTTTATATTGATTTAAAATCCCAACATCGCCAACAAATCCCTGGCTGGTCTAAGTGGTTAAGAATGCTTCCTAATCTCTCCTCGGCGAAAGTTCGAAACCCCCACTTTTTGAGAAATTCAAAATTAACGCAAAAGAAGGTGTTAAATGCTCCCTAACTAACTTCAATTTTGATACTTTTTTATTTTTTCGGGGCAACTTTTTTGCGTGTCGCGTCTGCTCTCGAATTGGCTGATAATTTTTGGCAACCCTGCAATGTGTGTGCATAAGCACGAGGGGATTAAATGGACCCGCTGGGTTATTAACATATTTATGATATTTCATAGGTGACCTATGGTGAAATTGGTTCAGATTTTTTTTGAATTTGCTCGAATGTTCAGAGGGTCGAATGTCAACTAACTGACCAGATACTTTAGTGACTGAAGATCCAGTGGCCTAGTCCATAGTCCCCACCTGCAGCCCTGTAGGAAATCACGTTCAAAAGTAACATTTTGGAAAGCTGCAGGTACCTGTAGAATTTCACAAAAGTAATAATATTTTTGTATCAATAAACGATAACAAATGTAATTTACAATCTATAAAGATACTCTATCCAAAACATGAGGCTTCTGTTGGATGTAATAACTTCACAATGTCGAGTTACGTGCATTTCCCTATACCCAATTTTTGTGGTGCTGTAGATCTGTGCATATTCAACATTCCCGTTTCTATGGAGGATGTCCTTCCACTTGTGTAATGCTATATCTCTGCTTTCACACCGGGATCCCTGATTGTAATTTAATGCGGGGCTAGACAAAGCTACAAATTTACGTCCGTCCATGTTGAAATAGTGGCCCTCACGAAAATGATCTCTAACTTGTTTTGTCTGAACCGACGAACAACACTAAATGGATGAGCGTAGACACATCCATGGCGCAATTTCCGCTATTTCATATTGAAAGAACGTTCCAGCATCTTTGAAGTTTATCGGAGATCTTTCCGATATTCTAATTACCAAATTTCCTTCTTTTGCTACACATCGAGAGTTTTGAGCTCTACAATTCACATGTATTTGTTATTGGACTAGCTGCAATTACCAATTGTTCCAAAATCTCAAAATATCCGGAAAATTGAAGGCGCTCTTCAAAAAATGTGCTCTTATTGCTTTAAGGTTTGCCGTTTGCTAGCATGAGCATTGCAACTCAACAAATCCATTAAACGTAAAGTAGTTATCCCCCCCCCCCCTCTGTCCAGAGACATAAATGCGATATGGCCTTTTGTATCATTGAATAGTTGAGCAGATATTATATTAATGGGCACAAAACACTGTCATTGTTGTAAGTTCGTACATGACAATTCGTTCCAATATAGTCACGAACGGATTCTAAAACTGAAACTGAATATAAGCATATAAAGCAATAAAGTTTGTATAATTAAAAATTTTCAGGTGCTAAACTTTAATGATCGAGTTTGAACAATAAATAGTTGCTTTTTAGACAGCCATTTACAGTAGCTATTTTAAATCTGGTATCCATCATAATCGCCTATCCGCAGTTAGTTAGCACTTACATTATTTTCTGAGCGTGTTAAAATCTAGAGAGCGCATCAAAATAGATTGTAAAAAGGCGCAGTTTTGTTCTGCGGGATCCCAAATTTAGGAATAGCCAAAGCCAACATTATTGCACTCCTTACTGATGACAAATTAATTTCATTAACCTTCGCTTCTTAGCCTGTTATTAATTGGTGGCCCATCCCCAAGAAACAAGGCTACCCTTATAGTACATGAGTACATTTAAAACGCTTGATATACTCGGCGTTTCTAACCATAACTTTAAAGTGCATAAGGGGCAAGCGGTAGTTTTTGACCACCACCCATGCTCCAGGAGCAGGTCTCCCTCACTAACCTCAAAGGGCAGCTATCATTTTTTCTTATCTTTTTTGGACTGTTTCCCCCTCTAACCTGAAAAAAAATAATGAAAATTTTATATTTTTTAAAAGTGGCAGTAGTGAGATTCAAACCCGAGACCACTGTATCATGAGGGCAGCTACCTATTAAACCACAAGACCAGCGAGGATTGGTCTGCCAGATTTGCAAATCTAATCCTTGATAACATTTACGGAATAAATCGCTACTGCTATTGTGGTCAGCAATCAATAAAATGAATAGCTCCGCTCTGGAACGGTTGCCACAACCTATGCTCCAGGAGCATGAGTGGTGGTCAAAATCTCACACTTGTGCATAGCGGGGTTCATGTGGATTGTCGACCCAGGATTTTGTTTTTCGGTTTATCGCGCGCCATGTTTTAACGCTAAATTATTTTGCCCAAGATTTAATGTAATTGCCTAAATATCAGTTCTATATTTGGTTAAAAAATTCAAATCGGCCATGGCATTTTATACTAATTAGTAATTAGCAAAAAAAAACATTTTGGTGGCGCTATTCAAAATTTGTTTTGGTCCCCTTTTAATCGTTAATGCAAAATAATTGTATTATGTTCCTATATTATGGCCAAATTTTATGGAAAAGTCCGTCGGGAGAGTGACTTTTTAAATTTTCGGGCGGGAGAAAATTGTGCTCGTCATAAAAATTGGCCTTTTGGATCGCCATTTTGAATCTGTTAACCGATTTTCCATTTTTCCTGTTATGTGGTTATGTTGATGTTACCCCATCAATTACCAGAATTTTGGACTTCGTGTTCATGTTCTCATTTATCTTCTTAGCTTAAAAGGTGTTTGTTTCCTTTTGTTTTTATGACTCCAGGATTTCCCTGGATCTGGAATTGTTCATTTATACTAAAGGGCTATTTTTTTCTCGTTGTTGTCCTGAAATTTAGCTTACAATAAATTTCTTTCCGATATTAAGACAAAACTGCTGTTTTAATGGTTCACCTACTGAATTGGACTCCTTACTTGAGCTAATGCCGGCCATATTGGAAATCCCACAAGAACCCAAGCGGGGGGGGGGGGGGGGTTAAAGGTGCGTGTTCCGATCGTCTTTGGGACCCCCCATTTACCCGGAAGTAGTATCCGATTTTGATATCGGAAGAAAGGCCTTATTTTTCTTATGTCGTCCTGAAAATTTGAGCCTCAAATTCCATTTCATTCCCAAGATATAACAAAAAAACCGCCGTTTGAGTGGTTAATCCATCAATATTATAGCACAGTATTGAATAGGGCTATGCAACATGCATTATTGTGTCTACCTCAAAACCGCAGTTTGTTTCCCACGGTACTTGGTGGAGTGTATGCAAGTGCAGGCTTCTCATAATCAGTAGAGAACACAATACACAAAATTCGTAACAGCACCTTTAGCGCCGTCACCCAAAATGTGTTTAAAATGTGGCATAATAAGTGCGACATAACAGCCTACAGGAATCAAGCCAATTCAGTGAGTCAACACGTCCCGTACACACTTCTTCCACTACAATTTACAAATGGAGCGCCTCTCATTCTCTCATTCCTGAAAGGTGACGTCCATATTTGTGATACAGCCTTTTTTTGAAATTCTGTATATGTTGTTTCATGACGTTCGAGAGACTTTTGTAGACCTCAGGTGGTCAAAATTATATGGGCATGATAATGGGAAAATCCGGTATGGTCTCGGCTATCGGAAGCTGAAAACAGAATTTAAATAGACTTTCCGTTGTTGAGTGTTGGTGTTGTTTTTTGTCAGTAACGTTGCGCCATGAGTCAATCCCGAACTGGTGGTTGAAAAAGTACCCTAAATATCGTTAGATTATGCGCGATATAATATGACTAGTAGATGTACTATCTGTGTCGGTAATTACTTAGATCATTCCTGAACCCACGTGTCATCATTGCAAGGTCACATTTAATTCCGCCAGTGAACAAGTTTGAACTGGGAGTATTGATGGTTTATTGCCATTTGGTCTATCCCATTTGGTCATAGCCATTTGGGCTAACTCCAATTCGTCTAAACCCATATTGGCTACTACCAATTTGTCTACTACCATTTAGTCAACTCCATTTATCGAACAACCAGAATGTCTATATCCATTTGGTCTAATGCCCATCTAGTCCAATTCCCATTTCGTCATTGCCTTTGGTCTAATACTCATAAACCACCATTTGGTCTAATTACCATTTGGTCTAATATCCATTTGGTATAATATTCCTTTGGTCTAATATCCATTTGGTCCTAATATCCATTTGGTCTAATACCCATTGGTCTAATAGCCATCTGGTCTAATATCCATCTGGTCTAATACCCCTTTGGTCTAATAATATCATTTGGTCTAATCCCCTTTGGTCTAATACCCATTTGGTCTAATGTCCACCTGGTCTAATATCCATTTAGTCTAATACCATTGTCTAATATCATTTGGTCTAATACCCATTGGTCTAATACCCTTTGGTCTAATTCCACCTGGTCTAACTATCTACTTGGTCTAATACCCATTGGTCCTAATATCCATTTCATGTTACACGCACAATAATTGATGCTTAACATTGTTTATAATATTGGAAAAAAAAAAACACTGCCAATTGCATGTATCAGTATGCCATCCTCAACATCATAATCATTTCTGTGCAAGCAGAGCAGGCGACACAAGTTCCCTCCAGCTACAGTGGTCATTAGCCATTTTTAGCAGTTGACTTTTCTTAAGCATGTTGTCCATGTCCCCCAGGAGACACTGAATGTATTGCAGAACAGTGTTCGTTGTCGTCCGGGTTTTCTCCTGCCATGAGTCGGTACATACAGTGCATACTCTTATTTCAGTTGACGAGTCCTGGCTCTTTCCACGAGGGGTGCAGTCCCTCTCAGATTACGGATGGTGGCATTTGGTACTTTGTCTACTCGTTTGATGTTCAACTAAATACGGTAACAGGATGTACCAAACGAGTTGATTTTTTTCCACGTCCTTTGAGATATTTGCCCCTGCGGGCTCGGGGTGAAGAATAAGCCCGATGAATTCCCTGCATGTAGAGGCGACTAAAAGGGATTCCTGAGGGTTCGGGGTTAAGAATTGGTCTGTTGTACTCCCTGCATATCGTAAGACAACTAATGTTCCAACATGATGCAGTTTTCTCACTGGTAATATTTCCTTCGTATGAGAGTGGAGTTCTATGTTTGGACCGAAAAAAAAAAAAAAAAAAAACTCCAGCTACAGCGGTCATTAGCCATTTTTAGCAGTTGACTTTTCCTAAGCATGTTGTCCATGTCCCCCAGGAGACACTGAATGTATTGCAGAACAGTGTTCGTTGTCGTCCGGGTTTTCTCCTGCCATGAGTCGGTACATACAGTGCATACTCTTATTTCAGTTGACGAGTCCTGGCTCTTTCCACGAGGGGTGCAGTCCCTCTCAGATTACGGATGGTGGCATTTGGTACTTTGTCTACTCGTTTGATGTTCAACTAAATACGGTAACAGGATGTATCAAACGAGTTGATTTTTCCACGTCCTTTGAGATATTTGCCCCTGCGGGCTCGGGGTGAAGAATAAGCCCGATGAATTCCCTGCATGTAAAGGCGACTAAAAGGGATTCCTCACTGGTAATATTTCCTTCGTATGAGAGTGGAGTTCTATGTTTGGACCGATTCTTTTTCTTATTTTTGTCGGTGATATTGTTCTTGATATGTCTTCTTTCCTTTTTCAATTTGCAGATGACCATACATTGCTAAGACCTGTATGGACTTGACCAAATAAATATGCAGATGATTTAGACAAACTTTATGCTTGGTCTGTCCAAGACCAACTTCCTAATAATGCCTTGACGTGTGCTGTCATGCATTTTTCTAGATCTAAAACTTATGCTAGGACAGACTACTCACTGGGTGGCATATCTCTGCAAACATTTGCAAACTCGGTATAATTGTTTTCTTCTAATCTTTCTTTTTCTGTACCAATTGATTCTACATGGAAAAAATGTCTCCACTATATAGTTGGTTTCCTCATCAGGTGCACTAGGAATTTGAACTTTTCTGCTCTTTTTAATCGTACAGGGCTCTTGTACTAGCTCACCTGGTTTACTGTGGCTGTTGTAGGGCCCTGACAATACCATTACATAGACGAAAATTCAAGAAAATAAACTCGTGTTCTCTTTTACAATAAAGAGATTTGGTGGTGCGTGTTGAATATCTTGATAGGTTGTCTGAAGTTTGGTTTGGCTTGGAGTGGCTAATTTGTTCAATTCACATTTTCATTTGTTAAAACCTTGTTGGTTCTTTCATTTTTGGGAATATTATTTTTCGCAAACGTCGCTCTCAAATGTCATATTATGGATTGATGAGCAAGAACTATTTTTCTACTTTCTGTGTGTTGTTAGTTTACCATTACTTGGGAAAGTACACCATGCAGTTGATATTCGTAACACTGATTCTGTGTCAAAAATTTTAATGATATATTTTGGTGCTTAACCCAGTCTTAATTACAAACCAGGTTTTTGTAACACGGTTTACCAAGAAGGGTGGTTTATCATGCCCCTCGAGAATTCGTTGTAAAGTACCCGATGCTTATGATTTTGAATACCAGTGGTGTAACACTGGTCATCCACTTTCCATTGATACAAAAAAGTTCAATCATACCTAGTATGACGGCCACATTGACGCCATATAAAGTCCGCGAGCCGGCAAAATTGAACATTTTCCACAGACATAGGCATTTGCAGAAAAAGGTGAGCCTTGATCAGGCTGTCTGCTAAGAACCGACCAAACTTTATTTTTTCACACTGTACTGTATAAATTAACATTTATCCTCAATTATTTTTGAACATTTTTTTTTAGGCTACCCTGTCTAGAGAAGATTATTATCATATACATTGGTACACTGCCTTGTGGTCTGTTGTCCACACTGGCGGATCCATGTTCCCTATTAGTCTAGACATTAAACCACAAAACCTGTTGTGGTCAGGTGCAGTAGTTGTGGCTCGTCCAGAGTGACCAGCTTTGATCCATTTGCTTTGTGTTTAATCTTCCTGTACAAAACTCCTATAAAAGTTTTGCAAATAGCAGAAAAGTCTGACTGTACCAGCGCTCTGCACACTGAGTTGAATTATTGAACTCGCTAGTGGCAAGCATACAACAGACCAGGTGCAATTGAGCCCCAAATTAGGTGTTTAATGAGTGAATTTTTGCATTTTTTAGGAGGAGATATCTCCACTTTTTAAATATATGCCATTATATCGACTATCAGACGTGTGAACCAGCGGATGAAGTTGGTAGAGTGCATTGAACAAGGCTATAAAAAGGTAGGATATATCGATTTTCATGTGTTTTTTAAATTCTAAATGATGGCATGCAATTGAACTCTATTTTAATTTTAGCATAAGATTTTTAGAGGCACACAGTGTGCATACTACATGGCAAACGTCCCACCCCACCCCCAACCTTGGAACATTGACGGCAAGCACCCCCCCCCCACCCTAGCACTTTGACGCATACCACCCCGGTGATGTGCACCTCACATTTTTTTTAAACGACCGGGAGGAGCTTTTACGAAAGGTTTGGCATAATTTTAGCGCACCAGTGGAAAGTTCACTAGGGGTGGCCTCCGAAGATGAGGATTAAGAAACATATATTGGTGAGAGCAAACTAATGCACCGTAGTTTTCAGGCTGTTGGAAAATATTATAGACCAGCTTTACTTGTTTTTTTCCTACATGGTTGATAATTTTTGCTATGTGCAAAAAAATGATGCCACAGCTTGCCATAATTTTATATTGTGGCCGCTTTTCACCCTCAAAAAGGGTCAGGAGTTTCACACCTAAAGTGCGCGCGGCAATTAGTACTTGTTTTTTTTTAAGCAAGCACCATAAAACTACATAGGTTAGAAACCATTGTGTTGTGGAATTTTATGGCATTTAGGGAGTATTGCTATTACATTATATTGAATTAGTGATACTAAAAACACCCGTTAGGAATACGACCCCTGTAAGACAACAGGGTGTTGAAACCTGAAAATGTCAGAAAATGTGTGTATCTTCATATATAATAAGCCTATAGTATTAAAGGGGAACAGCTTGATTTTTGTTCTGTTTTCCTAGTAAACATAAACTAATTGGACAAAATAACCACAATGAATTGTCTGTTCCCACTTCCATGGAGGGTGGTCAAAAGTCAGCAAACCTTGGATATCAGAGTTCAAATGAAGTGTAAATAGGTTGTGTTCCATACACAGATAACTATATTTTTATAGTTTTTGTGGATTTTAAGAGCTTTGTGGCAAGGTTCAATTAAAAGACAAAGTAACTGCACTAGTCCACCCTGGAGCAAGATCAAACCCCTACATGGTCAGAGGGTCAACAATGAAATCCCCAAACATTAGATTAGTAATCCGTCAACGAATTCTAAATTGTTCAAACGAATTGCTAAATCGTCAAAGTATTAGTAATCCGTGCAAACGAATTAGTAATCCGTTTAAACGAAGTAGTAATCTTTTAACGAATTTAGTAATCCGTTAGTAAGTCGTTCAAACGGCTTCGTAAATCCGTTCAAACGACTACTAATCGTTCACACGGATTCGTAATCTTCAACGAATTACTAAAGTATATAGCATATGGGGGTTACTGAGACAAAACATCTGCGAAACCCCTATTTGAGCCGAATTAACCAATTTCTTACCCCAAAAAACCCCCTAGACCCCCAATTCTCCAAGCTAAATTTCGCAAACAAAAAACAATCTGAAAAATCTGACATTTTAGCAAATTACAGCCTAGTGGTCTGTAAAATAAAACTGAATACCACCAGCTTAAAATGCAATTGCCACAGGGATGGGGAGAAAAAATAATGTGGGAGCTATGAAAAACTATCAATATTATTACCATAAGAACAACAATTACATTACAACAACTTATCTATGGATCTCTCGCATGATTCATATACCCTTAAGGTTGCTCATTGATCTCTTGCCCCTCCGAATACCCTTTTTTTTTCAGCTTCATCACGAATTGCTTTCTCTCTCTCGTAGATACCTCTTTGCGTATCCTTTTACGAATTTGTGATTTGTGATCGTGGGAATAATTTCTATTTTCCCGATAATAACCCCAATTCCTCATTGCTTATTTTCCCATCCGTTTAAGGCTTTGGACTTCAAGATCATTTACGGATGAAATTTTGACAAGGCGACAAATTTGATTCGTTCATGTTTTCACATTTCCTTAAAACACCTTGCTTATTTTGAGCTTACAATCCAACGATACCTGTTGAGATTGCAACAATACGAGAGGGAAGGCAGTTAGAGCGCCGATAATTGTAGCAAGGCTTATTGTTGCAGCTGTACTACTAGCAACTGCAGTCACATTTGAATGCAATTTTGACATAATGTGCTGTGTTATAAAGGGTTTAAGCGTCTTCTAAGGCCGACCAGCGTTTTCTGCCTCTTTTTCTAAATGATCGCGTATTTCATGTATTTGTTTAAGTCTGGATTTTGATCAGTATTCTCTACCGGTATTTGGGTAACGCTCCGCGTGCTGTGGGTATTTTTCTGTTTTTTATATATTATTAACTATATTTTTAGATTAATATTTCATCATCTTTGAAATTTTCAACATGGTAATCCACAAAATGCTGGATAATTTCTTGCTTGTTTAAATTTCTGGAACACAAACTTACAATTCCTAATTGTTTGACACCAAAGTTATCATAGATAAGACCACCTAATTTTACATTATCGTGCATTCTTATTTGTTCTCCATTAATCCATATCAAGTTTATTTTTTGCGTGTTCTACCGCTTTGATTCATTTTGGTGACATCAATATTGTAAAACTATAACATTCTATCTGTTAAAACACTATCATTTACCGCGTATTTAAGCTGATCTTCTGTCCATACCTTATATAGATGCTTATATGTTTTTGGGTAGTCCAATAAAAACTGTTAAAGAGACTCATTATTATGCCGTGTGGTTCTCCCGGCCTTGCTGAAAAGAGCACAGGTCCTGCGGTGATACAAAGTATAGATGCAAAATCAATGGTAAGACTGATAATTAATTCATTGATACCTAAGCTTTAACCCAGGATTTTGAAGTAGTTACATTTTTTCTTATTGTTTATGAGGATTATTTTTAATATTTTTCGATGGGTTGTTAATATTGTTTTTATCTCAACTATTTTCCCCATCTAAATCCAATCGTGTTTTTCTTGCTCGAACAGAAAAGTATGACTTTGTACCATCATCCAAGGGAAACCTATTATCTTCCTAAGCATGAGGAGTTAATCATGTCCTGTTGAACCCCTTATCCCTATTGTTATTACAACATCTGTTTCCCATCTGTAGGCGTTCCATTATTGATAATTTTATTAATTATCCATATCCAATTTTCCTGTCATTGTATCGCCCGACCTTCAATTTATGTTATTTATATGGGATACGTACTTTGATACGTCCCATCAGTGCACATCTTTTCTATTTACGGGTGTTTTCAAGTTGATATTTTATTCCATCCCATATCAAGATCGCTGGTTATTTGTGCTAAGTCAAGAGTTGAAGAACTCTCACTTTTACGATCATATCGTGTCCAAATGCTCATTTATATAATATATATTTTAGTATTATCTCAAGTAACGAAGTCGATGGGTGTAAATGGTTGGTTAAGCTTATGTTTAGCTCCATTTCCCCATTCAACTTTAAATCGAAATCTAACTCATTAATACTACCTGATTGACGCGAACTTAAAATGGGGGTTCTCAAAATTGATTGTAAAATATTCGCCAAAGATTCAGTCGACATTGGGATAACACTACCAGTTTGAGATGGTTTTAATTTCTGATTTTATTTTCCATATTGTCTAGTATTTGATAATTGCTTGTAAATAACTAAGTATTCTTTTTGGTAAACTCAATAACCGTCTCCTTCGTACTCCCAGTCAACCAATCATCACTATCCAATCCCCAATTAAAATACTGTATAGGCTCTGGCAACCAAATTTAATATCCATTTGAGACCATATCGATTAAACCATTCGCTTTATTTACTGTGATACTGAACCATCAATTTCACTTGTTAAAGTTCAACTAATTGCTAAAATGTGTATAGTCCAGATTTAAATTTTTACCTCGTAGATTCTCCACCCTACAGTTTCCCCATCTCCATGTTTGCTCTTCATAACATTATACCAACCTACCCATACAAAAATACGTTGAATCCCAATCATTAACCTTTTATTAGAGTTATCATATCTCTTGTAAAGTATATGGTTTACCCTTACTAGCATTCGTTAGGTTATGAACAGGAGATATTATTTAATATATATATAAATGAGTATTCCATTCTACGTCAGTAAATCAAGATGCAAATATCGTGTCGGGTTGTGTTTTGAACCAACCCATCAGTTTAGCCTGGTACACAAACCTACAATTAACAAGCAAAACATTTCAACTGTAAATTTTCCCAACATATGGACTAATTACAAACTACCCACAAATAACGATCCTGAAATTTATAAGATTGGCTTTCAAATTCCATGCAATTTCTGGCAGAATCAATTGATGTTGCAGTGTGGGTGTGCTCCCACTGGTTGTGTTGTATCCAAAAATCATTTACGCATAAAGATTCAATGATTAGAAGTGTATTCCGATTTCATGCTTATTATCAAATACGTCGAATTCTAACCAAAATGCAATGCCCTTTACCAACCGATGAATCATTTAATGCCCTAAATAATGGGATGGTACTTTAAACTCATATGAACGAATTTGTTCTGAATCGGTGTTCTCCTGAAACCATTTTAAACAAAAATTAGACCCCTCACAAAGCATGGGCGCTGTTCGCTACTATACATTCACAAAAGTATTCTCATCACGCATATGAGAATGATACCAAGGAAAGTATTGAAAAGGTTCTGAATTCGATCCCAAAACAATTTTACTGTGCCTGTGACCATCATCGGGGAAATTTGGATCCGGACCATCACACACATATAAAAATTTAAATATTTGCCAGAAAAGTACTTTATAAGATTAATATTTCCAATGGATCTATCGGTAATTTTTTATTAGATAAAAGTAAGGTTCACACCAGGCAGGCAACGCGATAACAATCTATAAGAACGTACGTATGGGCTATATTAGGAGCACATCTCATACAGATCAACAATTTGGGAATAGGCAAGCTTTTGATGCCTCAAAACAATTTATGCCAATGTTGAAGATGTATTAATTCTTAAATTGTTTACCAGTTCATAGGAAAGATATCATCTACATTTCATATGGCCCTTTAAAAAGTAGATTATGTTATTGGGATAGATCTTTATATGATTCCAAATGACATGGACTTGTATATGGGTGCTATTAACGGTTATAATAACTTAATCGTAATCGCGTCATCCGATTGAGTTAGACAGTGTATAGACATTATTTTATTCACAACTCATCTTCCATGATTATACAGTAATGCAATACAATAACGTTATCGAATTATAGTGTTTGAACAATGGGAGAATTATAGTGTATATGCAGTATACTATAATGAAGACAATAAGCATCCAAATTTAAATCTTAATAATTATATATCATTATTACGTGAGTTTTAATACAGTGAGATTGGTCATTTAAAACACAAACGATTATAGAAAGATATAAAACATGTTGAAATATAAAAGGAGTATGGGGAGATGTGGTGGGAGAGGCCATTCAGATCAATGAACGAAGATTGACCCACCCAGTAGACAGTGGGACTTATTGTGGGCCCATCAAGGCGGCGACAAAAAACAAAACAAAGCAGGACCAAAAAAAACAGGACGGGGGGGTTACAGGGAGTGATTGGCAATAATGTGTATAATATCGGGGATAAAAGAAAACAAACATTTGAGAGGCGAAGTTATGAGTGCATATCATATATCGGAAGGTGCCAGCAGAATAAGCACAACGAACTGGGGCCTAATGAATGATAAAAGTAAAGGATTTACAACTGGGACATAATGATCTTAGAGTAAATGAAGAAAACATTCCAATTGACTCAAGAAACCATTTCAATCACTCCCCAGATGAATTGATACGCACCTTCAACCCACCGATGACCCCTACATTTGATTTACAACCTCCGGTACAAGATTTACCTCCAGCGAAAGATGATTTTGATACAACGGCCGGCCAAAGATTTGCCCCCTGTGCAGGATGCTACACCTCAGGTGCAAGATGATAAAAAAAGTAAATAATACCACTAAAACAGATGAAAGAAAAATTAAAACGACGTATCTACATAGGGTTGGAAAAACTATCGGTTCTTTGATTTGGTTTGAAAATAACATAAAATACAAATACCTGCGAAGCAACACAAGTATCCAAACATGTTCAGATACAAATCCAACAACAGCTGGGCCAGATTTTAACAGAAGCTAACAATACTACCAATGATCCTGGTAAGCAGCTAAAAATCTTATCAGATATTCTTAATAATAAATAATAAGTTTGATATTTTTTTAAGTGATCTTGATCCATTCGCTTACCGTTTTCGGGGATAGGCTCTGGCCCAGGGTTTGGTCAGTTTAGTTTTGGCCCGTGGATCGGGGTTTAGGTGTAATGCAGAAACTGCTTTTTTTGTAAGCTAACAGGAATTCCTGCAACTAAAGCAGCAATAGCCATACTCAAAGCAGTTAAAATGAAAAATAGTAATACCTGTTGTTAAACAAAAGTGACGAAACACGTTCACCCTCATGTATATCTTCATTAACATAATTGTCATCGGTCGGTCTGACTCGCTCAAATTTGATTCTAAATTGCCATCATACCTTGAATTTCTATATCAATAATTTGATTTTTTCCTCCGAGGTACTAGTCATGGCATTTCTTTTTTGTTTTCTTCAAAATCAGAGGGGTGTTTCATACTTCGCTAGCACCGGTGTTCAATTCTTTACTTTTGCTTTAAACTTTCCCCACCGATTAAATTTTAAAACTTGTCCTCATATTTTAGGGTAAAGATCTAATACGCTAATAACGGTATGGTAATGACCTTCAGGGGACCTAGAGACAATTCAGTTTGTGCATCTGGTATTTTTTTAAATTTCAAGTTTTCTTTACTATGTATTTCTTGAATTCTATGGTGTTCTGGGAGAATATGGCTCCCTATTGCTTTACAATATCATGCGTATTTTCTTTTAAGATGTTTTTTCGAGGGTCTTCTTGGTATAGCACCAGAACTGCACTGTAATTCTTAACTCAAAGAACATCTCTAATTAAATCCAACACCCCCTAATCCTCTTGTTTAGCCCTCATTCGGATAGTACTTAGGAAAGAAATTTATGTGGATTTTTAGCATATGTCAGTTTCATTTCTTTGCCATTTCATAAGAGTCTGCAGAATGGTGAAGATATCAAACCATTGCTGCAGTTTGGGTGAAAACGTACAATTTGGGCACAGATGAGCTCTTGATATGCTGTAATAAAATTCTGGGTCTAGGGGCAAATTAATTTCCTTCCAAGATGGCCGCCAACATTCAAAATGGCGCCACTGTTAAAAGGTCATGTTTTTACGTGCTGTCTATGTTTATTATATGATTCCAATGACTAAAGTTGGTGTTTTCGTTGCCATTTTGAAAACAGAAATACCTGATGCCACTCCAATGGTAATTCCATTGTTTAATAGCAAAATTGATCCAAAATGGCAGAAAATCCAAAATGGCGGCCAAATTGAAGTTGAAGCATATCACTTTGATATCAAGAAATGAATGTTTTTATTGATCTTGTTATGATTCCCTAGGTTGTTATTGAAACAATGTGCATTAAAGAGAGAATTCACATAACCTTGAGAATCCAAAATGGCGGCGAAAATCCAAAATGGCGGATAATGTCACTTAAGCTTATCCTTGGATTATCAAGACATGAATGTTTTCTAACTTGATATAACTCCTCAAGGAAGGACCATCACATACAACGTAAGAGGAAACCAATTAAGGTATGTGTTAAAATTGTTCTTCATTTTATAATTTGGCCAAGATGGCTGCAAACCTCCAATGGCCACTACTTTTAGAAGTATCCTTACGTGCCTGTATGATTTATCCATGCTCTTGAATGGTTTTTGTTAATTAAAAAATAACAACCCTATTTTGATTTGGTATTGCTGGCTCTGTGGTTATACACCCGCCTCTGTAAAAATGTACATCCATTTGGGGGGAATTTTGATTCATTGCCCAGCAGCTGGTCCAAAAATCCCAGGGCACCGGACACATGTGACACAATGAAAAGCTTGATTCCCAGTGCTCAAGCTAGTGATGGTTTTTATTAAAATGATTCCAGTGGGCAACGAATCCTTAAAGTGGTTCTTTTACGGCAAATCAAAATGATGGCCCAAATTGCCACCACCCCCAAAAGATGAGTTAACTCTGCAGAAGTACTTTGGTAGCGTTAATGTGTAGCAAAGGTCCTGACTACAATTACTTTCAATTGAAAATCCTATTGCCATCGGGAGCGACAGATTAGAAGTGCTCTATGCGTGAAAAACACATACCCCGTTGTAGAAGCAACCTCATATCTGCTGACATACATCAAAGTGCTCACCATTGAGCTCGGGCTCTGTTATTAGTAGATCGTCTACACACCCCATCAGTAATTTTCAAACACCCCTCAAGAAAGTTCGGGGAATTCCACTAAACCTCATTCCTTAATTGGCGATTTCAACAGCCATTAGCACCCAATTGGGGGACAATGAAGCCAAAAAGACGGACAATGTGTGGAAGAATAGACAGGCAACTCTACTTCACCTTCATGACCCTTAGCAAAGAAAACTGTCGCTATCATTTTATCAGTGCTAATTGGAGAGGATGGAAGAGAGGTTACAATCATGATCGTTATAGCTATTGTTGGCAAACATCTCTAACCTGTGTAGCACAAGATTGTTCTGAATCCTGTTCCACCAAACTCTAAGTCAATGCTGCAGTCAGTAAGACCAAACAAAGTGCCTTTTTAGTGGCACTTTAACTAAGAACGTGAAGAAGGTTGCTCCAAAAACTCCGTAACTATGACAAAATTGCCCAAATAGTGAATAAGATGCCCGGAGATTCCACCTCCCCAAAGAGGCTGTAGGACGGAAAAATACCAGCCTTTCCAAGGAATTGCTAAAGAAGATCACGGGTCTTCCACCATGTTTGAAGCTGATCTGTTTTCGGCTGAAACAACTGCGAAAGGTGAGGAAGTTTCGGAGGATCTCCCAGGAAAATGTCAAAACCTGGCATACTTTCACCGATATGACCCATAACAGCAAGAAATGAATGGGTCTCAATCCGAAAGTCGAGTGAAGATATCCACACAAAACCTCCACAGCCAGCCAAAAATGTACACCCAACCAAGTTGAAATTGTTAATACTTAGTTCTCAAGGTAGACAAGATGGACATTATTAATCTTTTCTGGAGATGGCCAGGCCCCACACAAGTGTTGAAAAACAACATGGGCCTGGCCGGGTTGGAACTGGAAACCTCATTATTACTAGCACGGCACTCTAACCAACTCAGCTATCAGATGGGTTGGCAGAGGAAGCGATAGATATCATCTATGGTTGTTAGGGTCGAAGGTGTGTCCATCGCTTTTCTTAGCGGCTAGCATCAGAACGGTATATTTACATATACAATTCATATTTGTTTTTAAATTTCACTACTTAGATATCCAGGTAGACCAGGATGGATATTATTAATCTTTCCCGGAGATAGCCGTGTTGTACACAAGTGTTGAAAAAAAACCTGTGCCTGGCCGGATTCGAAACGGCGACCTAGTATCTAGCACACTAGGAAAGCCAAGGACACCTTTCCAACCTAATACCTACAGATGATATCTAATCGCTCCTCTACCAACCCAGTCTTGATAGCTCAGTTGGTTTAGAGCGCCGTGTGCAAATCCCATTCAAGACCACAGATATTGTACTTTCCATCTATGCAACCGTTGAAGCTCAAACGTAAGATTTAAATTAACTGGTCGGGAAGACCCCTGGAGCACTGTGATATTCTGTCTACCTTGGAGTTTACCTTGGACCGCAACTTCTCTTATAAGACCCACATCATGAAAGAGTAAAGTTTATGTTACGGCAATACATCTTGAACAAGCTCCCTGGCACAAGATGGGGTGCTCGTCCACATACCCAAGATCGACGGCACTTGTCATGTACACTTCTATGTCGACGTAAGCTTGATCCGGCATTAAATGCCTCAGGCCACGCTTATCACAGAATGTCATCGGACAAACTTATGCATCCTAGGAAGGAATTGCTCACCAAACATCTGTTGTAGGGTAGCGAGCATTGCAAGCAGCGTAGCTGACCAAATATCTAATGTGACACACCTATTGGTCTGGACAGAGACCAGCTGCTAACCGCCTCTTACTCCTTAAATTTCTCAGAGAAGTTTTTCAAGCAAAAGCCAACCACTTGAAAACAGTCTCAAATGAGTTAAGAGAGTCGCCTTCTGGGGAAAGAAAGACTTGCTATCCAAACCAAAGCGAACATTACTATGGTTATTTACCTGATTGAAGCATCACCCACCTGGAGCTGATCTCATGGGCTGAATGGCGAGTCGCAAAGATTCAGAACCAGAATCAGATAATCCAAGGTGCCTCGCAGAAGTGGGCTACCTGTAGAAGATCAGGTCACTACTGAATTGTAGAACAGCACCACAGACATGGAACATCTCTGTCTGCCCAATGTTGGCGCAAAACAATGCACATCAAGGACCTTGAAGAATTCAGTGTTTGTCCAATGTTGGAGCAACAAGGCACAGACAGGGACCTTGCAGAATTCAGTTAATCAGCCCAGACATGGTATCCACAAAACTATATTCTATTTACATTACAGCCACTCTTCAGAAGGTTTGCCTGGCTATGTATGCTGTTGATTGCGTGCAATTTCCGACCTCCAGGGCAGGATCTGGTAGCTGGGGAAGCTCGCAGCAATGCTTCTGTCCCCAGCATGTCCTGCCTGATAGGCTGCTCTGTGTGAGTTGGATACCAGTGCATCTGAGGGTAGGTGGAATGAAATCAATGGATCTTGTTCTGTTGTTACATGAGAGGCAAAAAATCTTCTATTTTGGCATTAGTCTGTATTTCAAGGTATCTCTTAGGAGGAGTTTTCCAAGGTTTGCAAAAGTTTTTACAACATTTCAGGGCAGGAAGATGCTGATTGATTCCCACGCGGTTGTCTTTCCTTTGTGCCAACCGGTGAAGGTGTGAAAAATCAGCACGACAAAGAGTTCTTTGGTCCTAGGGTCTGGGCAAAATAGTATGTGCTGGTGTGAATCTGCGATTCCTACCGGGTACCAAGGCAGCCAGAGTTCAGTGAGGTGGGACTGGCCTCTGACACAAGCTACAGAAAAAAAAAAATCACAACGTCTGTGTCCACAGTATGTAACGCCAGCATGACCCTGAGCAGAGCGCATTGGCGCTGCATGATAGTAGATAGGATAAAAGAAGCACTGCTTGTTCACATGTGCATGGAGATAGTTAGTTAGATTGTTAGTATCTGATAATTACACCATCATCCACTAACTGAACAACTACCGCTAGCTACCGCTAGCTAGAGTCATAGCTAAACTATAAGGGAGGGCTTGCATACAAATATATATGAATGGGGTTCTACAAGTTATCAGAAGTAACAAAATGATAATGAATGAGTTAAATGAATGACTTAAACAATCAAAAACTTTGGTAATTTGTATACACAAATGCTCACATGAACAACTATCAATTTTTCTGGTATTTTGGTCGTTGTAAACATGATACTACCTCGGTATTAAATACTAAAAAAGTGAATTTAAGCAGCTATTGTGAAAATTATGGATATTCTTAGAAATTACACATTGCAGCACCACAGGCAGCAATATAAAAAGATTACCTGGTAGAAATGGCAATAGAACCGTGGGTACAATTGACCCCCCCCCCCAATGAAAATCATGCAGTACATTTAAGGCATGTTATTAAATTTAGTGGCAGCCATTTGACATGGCAGCAATATTGGTTAGGGTGATCCACACAGACAAAAATGTAAAATGTGGTATAACCATACCAAGACAACAATTATGTTTTAGAATGTTGTTTAACATTCTTATCATTTACCATGACACATATAAAATCAATTACTACCTTTAGAACATTCAGGGTTACAGTAGCTGCCATTTTAAGTTTGGCAGCCATTTTGAATATGGCAGCCATTTTGAATCATGTACATTGGCATTTACCACAATAAAATGTAGGTTTTGATATGTTGCTGGGCCCAAAGTTTTAGAAAAAATCAAACGGCGGAAACATGGTTGCAATTGTTAAAACTACAAATAAGCAGCTTTATTCTGTGAGCGGCAGCCATGTGAATTGTGTGTGACCGCCATTTTGAATTAAACTACGATTTGGTGAAAAACAGAAAATTGATTTAACAGTTAAACAAAAGTCTTATCTGACCCATATAATAAGGTTTACAACCAACAATTGCAATAAATGTAATCCTTTTTAATAGGGGTGGCGGCCATTTTGAAAAAATGGCGGCCATATTGGAAGGGAATTAATTTGGCCCTGACAGATTTATTTAGGCTATCAATAGCTACCTCTGTGCCCAATTTGGTACTTTTCACCCAAAATGCACAAATACGTCACCATTCTGCCATGACTATAAATAACATATAGTGGTTTATTTAGTCTTTTCATCTATCTTTAAAACTGCGTTATATTTGAGATGTGATCTAAATCTACATACCCCATCCGTTTGGTTTGGAATGATAACATAAAATTTATTTTTAACTTGTGGAATAGTGCTTCATTCTAATGTTGCTCTTGTTTCGGGTAGCATCTTTAAACCGACCCAAATGATGTTTTATCCATAAAAATCATCGCCCATATTTAAAATCCATTAAATGTATTCCTAACAGTATTCTTCATCAAGGCATCCATTTCAATATATCTATAGGATCAGATTCTGCCATTTATTTAAAAACTTATTATAAAGATATATAAAATAGAGATACAGAATATGGGACACAAACTTAACCCATACAGGAAGCTTAGAAAACCAAAAAGGAAAATAAAGGTTCGACGGGTAATTGGTACCAAACACACATGTTACCAAAAAGCCACAATTATGACAAATGGAAACAACGGTTTTAGATTTCCAGACTGGAAGAATGATGTCATAGTTACCAGGTTCTTCAAAAAATATCATTCAAAAGAGTTACTGCAGACAATGATGCAAATAACTATGAGAAAATTAACCTAGGAGAGCAATGTTAGGAACTGAGTAAAATTAGAGGGTACAATCTGTCGTTACTTTGAATGACAGCGACATGTTTCTCACATACCAGGACCTATGGAAATCAACAAAGAAGGTGAAAATGCCGTTTATCAAGATATTCAGTCTTTGTAGCGGTTCGAAAAATTAGAATTAACGCAGGAGAAAAAGGCGCTGTAGCAAAAGACGTGGACATTGGCACCGAAAAAAACGGCTTATGATAACTTATTTGCCATTCCACTTGACTTGAATTATCTTAGCTCACACATGCCATATTCCCAACACGAACTTCTTAAAAGATAGATTATCCGACGAGCTGACATTCCACAATTATGGCAAAAGTCTAGTACGTTCTGATACTAATCTGCAACCTACACAATTTCAGATATTCATTAGAATTCGATGTAATAACACATCCCTAGAATGGCTGCACCATGATAAAAAATCAATACAAGGTAAATCACACACGGTTATTGTATGATAGGAGTAGTTCGACATACTAAAAGATCTTTAAATAAATCAGACACAATTTGATTATCCCAATGGCTCCATCAAGCTATAATCTTATTGCAATGGAATTTCCTTAATGTATATGGGTTGATCCCAAGAAATCCAGTATACGGTAGAGATACAGAAAAGTTCTACAACCCCAAAATAACAAAAGTATCAGTAACATTAGATGGGATATCCAAACCGCTCTATGCATCAGGACTCAAAAGTTTCAACATTTTACTGACATCCAAAAGCACTTTGCCGATTGAAACCACAGACACTGTAAACGCAATTGCAAAAGTACTTGGATTATCGGTTATATCCTTACCAGATTAACCTAATACAAAAATCTGTACTGATGAGACTCTCTGAATGGATCTG
>JAMKCH010012184.1:0-27558 GCA_023653785.1 Ophioderma brevispina
ACACATTAAAACTAAATCATCAGCATACAGCATCTCACTCATCAAACCTTCTTTTGCACTCTCCGTAACCACATCAACCACAATTGCAAACACCAACGGCGACAACATAGAACCCTGATGCACACCCACCTTCACCTCAAACTCCTCAGACAACTCAGACCCTACTCGAACTCTTGTTTTTGCTCCTTCATACAGACTCATGGATTGACACCATAATATTGACAAGATTTTTTGTTTGTTATTCTGTTTTGCAAAATGTGTTTTTTAGTCCTTCGGGCAAGAAACTTAAGTTAAATAAAATTATATCTCAAGGGCTTTTACATGGTTGTTAGATTGTCTGTGCGATTTATCGCTTTATGGAAGTGCTATACGTGGAGGAAATCTGAGTGAGTTGACAAATTCGTCCTGCGTTGCGATGACTACTGAATAAAAAAGGCGATTTACACTACAAAAATGACACTTAAATGGGTGTCCAATTTGGATTCAGATGAGCATGTAAAGGTGTCAATTTGACAAGTTTGGGTGTCACACATTTAGGTTGTCAGATGACACATTTAGGGTGTCAGAATAACACCTTAGGGTGTCAGAATAACACCTTAAGGGTGTCAGAATGACACTGTTATGGTGTCAATCCAGAAAAAAAAAACAGATACCGCATGCACGAAGGGATTTCACAAAATTTCAAATTCAGCGTAATGAGGTAAAAAATCCCAATTTATGACGATTTTGAGGTATCAGTATAATTCTAAGTTGAACTCAAATCACAGTATATACACTCTAAATAGAAGTGTTAATGATATTGCTAACATTTATTTAACACTTCAACGTGTTAAAACAAAACATCACTTGACCTCCTTGACTAGGTTAAAGGTCGCATAGGGGTCAATACCATATGAATTGATACTGTCTTAGTCAATGATGCATGAGACCAAGTTTGGTCAAAAGAAAGGAAAGAATGTGAGTGCTAGAGTAAAAAGAACAATATGAAGTAATAGCTTTGATTAACACTAAAACACGTTTACATTGCAATATTAACCTGTTACAGTGATAAATTATTAACACTCAGTGATTGATTATGAACACTGCAACATGTTTGTAGCTGTTAATAATCAACCACTGAGTGTTAATAATTTATCAGGCAACATGTTAATATTTCGATGTAAACGTGTTTTAGTGTTAGGCCTAATCAAATTAATTACTTTATTAGCACTCACATTCTTTCCTGTATTTTGACCAAACTTGGTCTCATGCATCATTGACTAAGACAGTGTCAATTCATATGGTATTGACCCCTATGCGACCTTTAACCTAGTCAAAGAGTTGCAAATTCATAAAGTACATTTTATTATTTACGTTAATTTTTCCAAAAATCCCTTTTCTAAATAGGAAGAATGTGAGCTTCGAAGTGGAGAAAGAAAACTACAGATCCATAACACGTGTACCCAATATCATTAAAACCGTCTGTCTTCAATTCTTTACATAATTTATGTAATGAATGAAAGGAAAACATTTAAGAGGAATCGTTTGAGAACTAAAAAAACACCAAAAACAAGCAAACATAGAATACTTTGCAGTTGATTACATACATACATACATACATACATACATACATACATACATACATACATACACACACAAATACATACATACATACATACATACATACATACATACATACACACACATACATACACATACATACATACACACATAAACACACACACATACAGACATGCGCGCTCTCGCGAACGGCAAAACACCCTTCAGCATTTCAAACCATGGAATAAAAAAATTCAATCAAAACATTCAGCTGTGAAGATTAATCGAGGTTATGCAAACAAGTGGTGATCAACTTTCAGATTCTACACTGATATAACTACAACTTACAAGGGCAGCTTATAGTGAACTGGATATTTACTGTTTTACTAACCTTGTACGTCCTGGGTTCAATAACAAGCCAATATATCAGTTTTGGTGCATCCATGTCCTATGCTTTATATTATTAGTTTCGTAAGGACAGTATACTTTTATTTGGCCTGTATTTGACTGATGTCGTGATGGTTTTTTGTTCGCATGTGGTAATTTTGGTGGTAAAAAAAATGCAAATTTTACTGTCATGTTTGTGTCTGTCCCTTATTTTTTCGGTGTACAGTATATTTGTGTTTAAGATGTTTTGGTGCTAAAAGATTGTTTAAATAAAGTTGATTTTTTTTTTAAGTGGTAAGTTGTGGCTTTTTACTGACTTTTCAAATAATATGTACAGACCCACTTGTAGGTATGTTAAGATGGTCGGGGAACTGCTAAATTGCATTGTAGGATACTAAATTTTGATTACCCAATACCATTGTTTTTAAACCAAGCCTGATGCTATTATGGTTAACATGGGAATTTTATAATCCTCAGGGGGGGGGCCCCCCCCTTTTTTTTTTGGGGAAATTAAAAAAAAAAAAAAGGGGGATTTAAAAAAAAACAAAAACACAACAAAACACCTTTTTTTAAAAAAAAAACAAAAAAACAAAAACAAGCTGAAAATCGTAGATCCAAGTATGTGCCTAATATTAGTGCAAAGTCATCTGACTCTGGTAGAAATATCAGTTGTGTATTTTATTCTTAAAAAATATGTGCCCTCAGCATGGAAAGCACAAAAAAATAAAACCCAATTTTTTTTTGGTTTTTTTTTTTTTTTTTTTTTAAGTTTGGTTTGGGTAAAAAAAAAAACCCCCAAGGGTTTTTCCCCCCCAAAAACAAAAAAACTTTTTGAAAAAAACAAAATTTTGAAAAGTAATAATTTCTGGACGATATATAGTGAACCATACAACCCCAAATTTAGGTGCTAGGGTCAAGAAATGCATCGGTAACCAATAAATAGAAGCGCTCGGGGATATGACCGGGCCAGACTGGACAGAAACCAAGACAAGTATTTGCACTGTTTATCATCAAGAGTATCAAGCAACTGACATGTCATTTTGTCCTTTGAAGGCATGCTTCTTCTCCAGACCAGACGGTAACAATTATTTGCAAATCCCTAATTGGTCAATAGGATGTTGTGCAACTCAAACATCATGCATGTGTAAATATGTGTAGATATTGACTCATGTACGAAACATAACACTTAAGTGCATATGGTCTTCGGCACTCCGTTGGTGCATAAGGTCCACTTGCTCTCCACAACTCCTTCCCCTAAAAAACAGATTGCAGTTGGATTTTTTAAACAAAACTCATGACCATTGATGGGTACATCAAATTGAAAACGAGCACAAAACACTTAGAAAAAAATAATAAATCGGTTTTTTTTAATGTTTGAAACCCCACCACCAAAAGGATTCAAAATTGCGTTCCAAAACCCAATTGCATGACGCGTAGACATTTGTCCGGCCCCAAAAAGAAAAATATCTTTCCCAAAGGACTTTTGCAAAAATTCTGGCTTAAAATAGTAGGACATAAATACACACATTGCTGAAATAAGATTTTAAAAAAAAAAAAAAAAAAAAAAAAATTTTTCCATTAAATTTTAACAAAAAAAAAACAAAAAAAAAAAAAAAAATCTAGTTACGGGGATTTAAGTAGGAAAACAAATTTTGACATAGTGCCAACAAAATGTCATGATAATTAGTAAAAAACTGCCATGACCATCTGAATGTTTTCCACCCGAATATGCGCAACTGAATTTATGAAAAAAGTTGGTTCCATGATATAATTTAGAGTTAAAACATAGCTGCGAAAAAGAAATCATGGTCCACATGGACCCCATTCCCTTATGCCACAAAACGGGATAAATAATACAAATCTTCACAATTAACCTATCTTACATGTCCCCCCTTACATGTCGTTAAAAGGCGACTATAGGGGCAACTCGTCTGTTATGAATAGACGGTGTTAAAATAAAAAGTGTTAAAATTATAATGTGATATGAATTTTGTTTGGTTTTTTACAAAAAATTTTTACTTTAAAAAAAATATGATGTATTTAAACGTGTTCAAAATTACAATGTGATAATTAGTATGGACTTGTATAAGTAGCTTAAACTCAGTATCAGTTGGGCATAATGCCTCAATTGAATTACTAAGTTAAACATTTTTCATTATAAATGGATATGAAAGTGTTGTGTTGAGCTGGTCTTGTCTTTTTAAAAGGGATCCGTGTTTGCGTGATTGTTGATTATCAGTATTTTAAGTTGAAATTTTTGCTTGATACATGAAGGGTTGATGAACTTTATCATCAGCGTATGAGTGTCTATCAAAATTTTAAAAAGTGGAAAAATATCCACTTTATTGGGTAAAGTTTTTATTGGGTTACCCTGAAAGATTTGCTGAAAAACTTGCCTTAATCAAGTACAGTGTCTTGTGCATTCGGGCAACACATGACTCTTTTCTTGTTTATTGTTTTTTCTTGATTGAGATTTATTATTAAAGAAATGTAATTGCAAGTTATGGATTTCTAAATGGATGTAAATACACACTTAAACTTGGCAATAACGTGTTATTAATTTCTGTAATGCACAAGTTTGTCAATTGACTTATGTGTTTGTACTTTGAATGTTTCAAAGTGTCAGCGATTCGACTTGCATCCTGTTTGATCTCCCCTTTTATTTATGTTTACCAATATTCTTATTCACCCTCTCCTCCACTGCTCATTCGTCCCGTACCACGAATTCCGTCCACCTTGCCCTCTCCTACCCGGCATAATCGCCAACCGTAACCCCCTTCACTACCGCGATGAATCAGCCGATCTGTTTGTCTCCTCCCTGTCTTCTCTTCCGCCCCTTTTTCCTGTAAGCTATCCGCTTCCCATCTCCTTTTTCCTTATTATCGCTGCACCCTACCCCGCTCCCCCTCTTCCCCCCACTCTAACCGTTTCTACTCTACACTCCTAATTTTTCCTCTCCCCTCCTCGCTCTATTTTCGTCTTCTATATCACGCCCTGCTCCTTCCAGCTTCATATGCTTTAATTCCGCTCTTGTTCCCTATCCCATTCTATTACTTTCTCGACTCTTCTTCCCCCTCCTCTGTTCATCGAGGCTTCCTTGATCTTCTTCGCCACTTCGTGACACGCCTGACTCTGCCAGCCCATTTAGCGCTTTACCGTCATCTCTCTCCCTTTATTGCCGGCACTCATTCCTCCTCTCTTCCTTTATATCGTCCAATCTTATTTCACCCCCCACTGCCTCTCGCCTCTCGTCTCTGCCTTTTTTCGCCCCCCTGGCGTCTTTTTTTTCCTGATTAATGCCTCTTTCGCTCTCTGTCTTACCCCTGAATGTTTCCATTTCTCTTTGTATGCCTATATAATATATTATTAAATATGATGGGATTAGGTGGTTGTTATTAACTGATAGTGGGACTCCTCGGTATTCGCAATAAGACCCCGCTGTCTCTATTTAATTATATAATTTTGTCGATAAATCTTTACCTATAATCTTTCTTTCGCGGCTCTCACCCTTCTTGGGTCTTATGTTATACTTCAGGGGCGACTCCAGCACAGTAGTCATTAAGGGGAGGGCACCACAAATTAAGATTTGGCTCAAAATGGGTTGACTTTGCATGATTTTGATCAATTGTAGAGGGCACCTACCTGTCCCATCCTTTTGGATCTGCTGGTGGTGTACTTTTCTTCATACATTCATTCTCACCGTGATACTTTACCCCCCCCATATAGCGCTCCCATTCTATCCTCACAATCTTATAATTTAACTCACATTTAATAACACTTCCCATTAATAAAAATATTATAATTAAATATAAAATCCTTTTCCAATTAGCTTATACGTCTTCTACCCTTTTATTACACACCCTTTGTTCACCTTCCATTCCCATTATTTTATTGCACTATTTCTCGTTCCCATATGCACTATATACATCATATTTTTATAATACCTATTTCCCATGTCCCTTATTCATGTTATTAGAGTATTTATGTATTCTTGATTCTTACCTCTATCCAGATCAAAATATATAATATATAATTATATATTATATTATATATATATATATATAATAGGATATATATTTAAAACTGACGTGATTTTAAGTATTCCTTGTTACTATTTCGAAGGTATTGACCTATGTACAATGTTGTTTTACTCATTTTGTCGCTGCCCAGAATCTTTGCAGTGGCATTTGTGACATGGGACTTTGTGGGCTTGACCATCAGGGTTTTTTTTCGAAAAATATCAAATAAGCCTCTACTTAGCCCCTCTTAGCGCACTTCCGGTCTGGAGGTTTCTGGCTAGCCCTTGCTTAAGTCCTTTGTTTATACCTATATGCCATGTATACTCTTCCTTTCGACACCGATCCATAAACTGTTTTCTTCCCTTTTGGCACCATAGTCTTCTTATCCTTATATAACCTGTGCCCCTCTCTAGCCCACCTTTTCCCACTCTTTGCAAAAACCAGTAATTGTCATCATCACATGAACTAATAAAATATTTGCTGAAGTATGAATGATGAATATTAAAATCGGTATTGATCAGTTGAATCACCAACCTAGGTTATAGTGGTAAGTTCATGCCCGGTTATGCAATCTAAATAACAAACTAATAAGCCCACGAATCTAAATTCATTCGAGCAGATTGTCCTTATTAAGAAGTTTTCTTGTAATTGTAATTATATAATGATTTAAATCTACTAATAGTACTTTAAAATAGCCATCCAGGAAACCCCCAGTTCCACCGGGGCATCCATGATATTGCATAATTAAACTCACAGTGGTCAACGAGGCCCTGGTGACTGTACCCACCATTTCACATAGACGGTCTAGTTCGCAGGGAAAAAATAATTTATTTTACAAAGTACAACTAAAAAAAGCCTCAGCGTTAAGGTTGTAGTGTATTTTTGCAGAATTCACGTTATAATCATTTCAACTATTAATGGGTTACCTAAGAACCATTTGCTATTGTAATTTGCACTGATTAAAGGCAACTGATTGCACTGATTACATATCAAAGATGCTTTTTCAAGCTTATTAATTTAAAGGTGTGGTATAAGCACTGTAGCAGATAAAGATGCAAAAAAACAGGCTTAATGCGATTAGACTTTCAATCATTAAAAATTAAGAATACAAAACAGGTAAAAAACACTTTGCCTATAAATAGCCATAGCTCCTGGGCCTCCTACCTAATTGAAAATAATTTTATTTAGTAAATGAATGGAGAGGATGTTGAAAACAATAGTCTCCAAGATTCAAAGCAGTATAGAGTATAGATTATCAATCACCCCCAATATTAAATAACGTATTCATGCCTGATACTATAGGGACAAAATAGTGTTAGGTGTGGAGGTCACTACTAAAGCTCCTACCCTAATGTTAATTGTTCTTGTATGCAAAATAAAATAACAGCCTAAACCTATTACCTTATGTCAGAAACTAAATTTCTTAGGGCAGAGTGTTATTTTAAGGACTCTGCTTGTTCAGTTTCTTCCATTCTTCTGGGAAGAATAGGTTTCTTCCAGAAGTTTCTGAACAATGCTCCGTTATGAGGTGTCTTACACCTAAATCTCATTTCCCCGTGAGGCCTGTTGTTATAACATACGACATACTAGGAAGATTGTCAATACATAAATAAAATTACTAGTAAATTGAAAACTCAAATTAGGTTATATGTTACAACAATAAAAAAATACCGGCACATCTTTCTTTTAGAGTACATAAAGAGATTTTTGTCTAATGATTAATAAATATGTTTAAAATTTTTTAACAAACCAGAAAAACCCACGAAGGGAATTCACAAAACTCCAAATTCAGGCGTAATAAGTAAAATCCAAATTATGACGAGTTTGAATTTCGACTTGACGTGTCGAGGAGAAACGTCATTATGGCTTCTTACAGACACATGCGAATTTCTGTACCTGATGGAAAATTGAAGGAGACCTAGTATAATAAATTGAAACTCAAATTTACAGTCTATGAATATTCCCAGCTGCATTAATTCTAAAACCTGACTACTCTAAAACTAATTTGATAACTTTCTCATTTCCCTTTATCTTCAGATAGATAAAGGACAAGACGCATATCTAAATACTATTATGTATTGCGAAACGATGAGCTTAAACATATTTTAGTTTTAAAGTACATGGGTGAATAACTTAATATGAGAGTAAGAAAGAATGTGAAAAACCTTGGTATTTATGTTTTAACATGACCTTTACCAATACGCGAATCAAGAGTTTTGATCTTTCTACAATAGAGAAAACAAACAGTATTATTCATATTATGTCTTCTTCTTGCATTTGAATAGATGTCACACTAGTATGATATTTATACATGTACACATCGAAATACTCAAAGAAAGCATGCGCAGTTTGCTTCAATTGAGGCACATAAAAAATGGGTACCGAACAAAGGCGTCTTATAGTGGTACATTAAATATTTGCCTAATGTATATATTTTCCCCAGTTAATTCGCAATCGTATGATGATTTCAAGAACAACCACACGTTGTCATGAAAAAATAGGTGAATCGCTAAAAGGCCCAAAACCAATTTTAATTATCCTGTAACTGATATTCACTACATTAATGCTATACCCTCACAATGGTGTTATGACTTTCAGGTTTTTCAAGGGGCAATTTAAGTTTACAACACGGGGGTAAACTTTTAAAATGCCCAAACATGTTTTGAAATGTTGCCCATATGTCCATCAAAAAATATCAGGTTTTAAAATAATGTATAGTGTTGTACCATTTACGACAGTGCGTTTTGGAGTTAGTATAGGGCAAAAAAACAAATGACGAAAATGGCTAGTAAAAAAAAGGTCAATTCTCAATGTTACATGGGTCTAACATTAAAAGTTAATTGATTATATTAAATACTGCAATTATTGCCCATGGGGGAAGAGGACTCAATCTGGTCTCCAAGTCCGGTTAAAATGTTAGTGGCCGCCGTTTTGCACAAAGAACAGAAATATTAAGTGTTGATATGACCTTACACTGTTTGTAGGCCAATTTAGAAACAAAATATGCATTTGGAATTTGAAGGGAAAAAAAAAATGACTGATTGTGGGGTTTGTTTTAATCAATGGCGGCTTTAACATATAATATACCATATCCTTTATATCTACCCACAGTTTATTTAAATATGCATACTGTGCAAACCCAAACTGTAAATGAACTTTATTTTCCGGTCATCCGTAATGTTTAATAATGTTATGTGCGAGAAGAAAATTACTAATAAAAGTGTGGTTTTTACGGGAAAGGCCCTGAGAATTCTCAGATTAAAGAGCAAATACTGTTTTTTTTAGCATGTTCTGACAGGAAAAAAAAAAAAAAAAAAAAACGACCATGAGCCTTAATCACCCATTAGAATCTTACATATCGTTTACTCCGGTATAACATACTAATTACCACGCGGCTGCCACCCAAATACAGCCGCTCCGTCCTCTTTCTAACAGTCAAGAGGATTTTGATAAATTGCGCAAAAAAATTGAAATTTAAAATGCATTTTTCTCCACATTTTTGCAAACTATAAAAAGCGCAGCAGAACCAAAAAATGCTCAAAATATATTATAATATAATGTATAATATTTTTTTTTTTTTAATTTTTTAGGTTTTTTCTTTTTTTAAAAAAAGAAAGGATTTCATCAAGCGGGTTTTGAAGGAATCCACAAGGTGTTGCAACGAGAGTTTCAAGACATCATACTCGGGGGGGGGGCTCAATTTTGTTTGGGTAGGGACCTGCCTCCAGGACCTCAAGAAGTGGACCCAAATGTATACCTCTCCTTCTGCAATATAATGACCCATATTATACCAAATGCACTGTGAAATGACCCAGACATATACCATCATAGTTCATGTTCTGCCGAATTTCCTCTCGTAACAGAAGAAACCGGCCAAATCAAATTTTTTTTTTACCCTGGGCAAATACCCAGGCGTGTCTTTGCTTCGCGACATGGTCGTGCAATGTTGAGGGACACGACGAAAGTCACATGAACCTGCGGCAGACCGTCCCCTTCACCCGTCACGCACACCCAGACATCACTGACACGGCGCGCCCCGTCACCCACCCCCCCGATAATTATGAGACTAAAAAGTTTGCCAAATCAAATACAATTCGAATTCTGGAAGAAGAGCTGACTACGTTCACGGATTATCACCATCGCGAATGCGTACCCAAAATTACCAACAACATCAATCAACACCCATAAGTTATACCATTATTGTGTTGGAACAAAGGGGTTATAATAATACAGTGTGATAAAAGGAGTCATTGTCTATACCAGACGGTGATTTACGACCTACCAGCGGCACGTCTCCGTAGGGCGTTTGTACTAAGACAAAAAAAAGAAAGAATAAAAAAATCAACAGAAATAATAAAAAAACAAAAAAAAACAAAACACCAAAAACAATTTAATACTGATACAATCAGTAAAATAAAAGCCACTTATGATTACTAAAATCTAACAATAAAAAAAAAATAAAAGACAATCAAAAAAAAAATCCAAAAAAAGACATTAAAATTACAAGAAAAAAGAAAAAAAAAAACACAAACACTATGAATTACACCCAACACCATCAATAAAAAATGAAAATTCAAAACAAAAAAAAAATACCAAAATTACAAGCCCCCTAAGGAAAAAAATACTAACAAAATATCCACTCAAAACAAATAGTTGGTCCATGTACAAAAACAATAAAATACAAATATCAAAAAATAAAAAAAAAACACGAATGAGAATATACAATAAAAGAAAGAGAAAAATCAAAAAAGAAGATATAAGAAGAAAAAAGATCAACAAAAAAAATTAAAAAAAAAAAGAAGGACAAACACAAAAATAAAGAAATGAAATAGTAAAGAAAGAGAAAAAAATAAAAAAACAGATAAAACAGGCGGGGAAAGAAGAAAAAAAGAATAATAAAAAAAATAAAAACAAAACACTATTAAGCTTAACATCCCACCAAAAAAACCCAAAAAAAACTATAAACAATGATAAAAATAATACACACACCAACACAAAAAAAAAAGTAAAAAAAAAACAAATAATAACAATGAATTAAAATACAACCATACAAAAAAAAAACAAAAACAAAAACAAACAAAAAAAAAACAAGAAACAAAGGAAACAAAAAAAAATACAAACATCAAAAAAAAACACACAAAAGCAAAAAAGAAAAAGAAAGAAGAAAAAAAAATCGAAATTCACAAAAAAAACACCAAAACCAAAAAAAAAAACAAATAACACGGAACACACGTAGTGAAACCATCCACCCGCCCCCAAAAAAGACAAATAAAAATAAAGAATTAAAAAAAAAAAAAAAAAAGAAAAAGAAAAAAAAAAAAAAAAAAGTAAAAAAGAAAACGAAAAAAAAAAACCAAAAATCACACCCCCAACCCCCCCCCCCCCCCCCCGACCGCCGGATATTTTTCGGGATAGGTAGTGATTATCATATATATTAGAAACTCAATACATTCCCTACCTTTTATTTAGTTACAGAAACAACTATCTTAAAATAAAAACAAAAGTGTTTGTGTGTTGCTTATATTTCAATTAAAAACCTAGCTAAATTTCAAAATTGCTCCTATACAAAAAATGAAATTCACAATTAACCATTGTAAGGTTCCATGCAACCACAATGTTAAACATTTTGATACATCCATAGATATCGGGGCATTTAAGTCATTGTATATGGTATTTTCTACGAATAGAAAAAGAATTGAAAAAAAGTTTACACTCAAGCCCTAGTCGTGGTCTGCGCCACCTGAGTGGGTTCGGATTACCTTTCAAAGCAGGCAGAAAATATTAAATATTGCCTATATTTTAGGGATAAGTAAAAAAATAAAAAAAACGTTGAAAAACGCCCGAATCAACAATTGAAATAGAACTACGGTGCTCCAGGAGCAAGTCAACAAATATGATCCTTGGGACCATGTTACGCCCAAAAAAGATTTGCGAAATGCTCAAAGTGATATTAAAATCCTATCCCACAAGACCCCACCCATTGAGAAATTCATCCAAATCATGTAATACCACAGGTTCCTAATCCTAACTACACACAACAGCGGAATTACACTATCAACAAATATAAAGCTTTAAAAGGCTTATTTAATAAGCCCTTTCACAAAATAATGTATGGGTTTCAGAGAAACTTTCACAATCCTATAACAATGTTTTGTTTATTCCAACTAACTAGCCCAAGAAAGTTTTCATTCTCAACTTTCGATTATTTTGTTCTGACATTGGTGAAGACAAGAAATGTTATACTACGGCGCAATTAGTCACGGAGTTGTAATATTTGTCCGAATTCCTTCCAGAATCAATTCCATTTGCCTCAAAACTAGTGAACAGATGATTGCAATCAAAACACACAACACACAAAAACATCAATTACAGCAAAATTAAAGAGACACTGGCAGCATTGCAAAATAGTGCGGCCCGTCACGATTTTCAAAATCCATATTTTTGCATGAGTTGAAGTTTTCATATACAAAAGGCCCTCACCCGAAATGATTGTAACCAATCGCTTCCTTATGGGTAAAAAGAAACGTTGTATAATTAACTGTCGCCGGCCGGACGTTAAATTCAGCATTTAAAATGGCGTTGAACACAAGAAAACACGCACACGCGCCGTATCCATGTTTCCCACGCTATGCACACTGTTAAAGAGGTGTATAACTTTTGGGTTTTAATATTCAGTGAGTACGAGTCAAAATATTCATGTAATATCCACATTTGTATTTTAAGGTTATGGTAAAAACTGAAAAGTTGGCCTACAAAATTACCTGGATGTCTTATCCGTGATATCAATGTCCCTATGTTTTCGGGTATGGTTATTTTATGTGTAAATATATCTCTGTTCTTCCAAGGCATAGATAGCATTGAGAAGCAATTGAAGGAAATTTCATATTTGTGAATGTGCCAGTGCCGCTTTAAACTGCATATTGAGTTATTTCGTAATTCACATCAGACAGTTATGCACTTTTTTTTTTTTATAACAGTCAATTACACAAGTGCAAAAATAATGAACTAAGGAAAACCAATAAATGTTACACAAAATATATCCAAAAAAATAAAACAAGGCTTTCCATTTATTTTAACCGACTCCACTCCCAGCCTCGAAAACAAAAGGGATAGTGAAATAATATAATATGCACTGTCAACTCTATTTCGAACCGGTAATTTCCTTTCATAAACCTTTCTGTACATCTCACCACGAAAAGAATTTCATTAAAATAAAAATTATCGACCTTTTGCTTTATTCTGACAATAATTGCGTTTAAAAAATTATTTCATTCCAATTTCCAATAAGTATCATTGTAAACGCATGAGTCAATTTGCAAAGACACCTGATATAATTAATTAACAATTACGAGTTTCACCTTTCGCCTTTTTATTAACCCATTTGAACCCCCATTCCCTGTTGTCCTAAGATACATGTAGTTCGGTTATATAATCATAACAATAACAAATATCAACAACTTTGTCATTCCAACGCTACCCCCACGCGAAAAGAACTAATTACAACAAATGTTTGTTAAAATCCATAACAACAAAAGAAAACATCAGACAATACCACGCGCCACTGCGAAACCACGCCGAACACGGACCGGTGGACAACACTAATACTACTTTCTAGCAAAAACAACATTAAAAGGCCGGAAATCCAACTACAGAAATCATAAATTCATCATCACTCGTTAAAAAACAATGGAAACACCTCCAATTGTGCCGCACCACTACGGACCGCTCGCCGAAAAACTTCCGAATCGTAATACACAAACTACTTGAAATCATACAGCTCCCCTCATATTAGCTAAAGATAATAACGAAGCCTAACAGACCCAGCAAATAAGGAGAATGTGGACAAAATCCATACCGAACAAATTCGGTGATACAACCCCACGCCGGTGAGCCGCGTTGACGCCCTTTAAAAACTACCAACGTAAAAACACGTCCAGCGACAGAAAACCAACCCCCACAAAAACACACCGCGACACTGTGACCGCGCCGACTGCAAACAGCCTCTCCTACCTAAAAACTACCAACTACCCCTACCAACAAGACCGATTCCAAACACTAACCCCCCAAAAAAATTAACCTTCACACCCAAGATCACCACACAAAACCATTGTAACAACTTGCAACATCGCATCACGCTTAACCCCAAAACAAAACAAAAACCACTTGTCCACGAACGAAAAACCAAAACCCTAATCTACACCGCGGCACATTGACCGCGCCGACCGCAACCCCCCGGGCCTCCTCTAACCATACACCATTACCTATCCCGCTCCACAACCAAAAAAAACACCAAACAAACAAACAAACATACAACGACCACCGTGACCGCGATCAATAGCAAAACCTGTATGGTGGTATATGAGTCGAAAAAGTGCGCTCCATGGAGGGCTCCCGATTATCGCTCCAGGTATCGCACCTTTCTCGATCCAGGTTTATGATATGACGGAATAAACCTCAATATCCCATTGCGCTTTATTCCGTAATTAGTAAAAAAAAAAAAAACCCTAACCCCCATGAGTACTTTCTTATATCTTTAGATTTATTTTTATATTCTATAGTGTCATAATGGAGAGAGAACCGAGGAGCGCTCCTAAAATTGGGAGGAGCGCTTCTAAAATCGGGAGCGCTCCTTGGAGCGCCTTTTTTCGACTCATATACCACCATAAACCTGCATCTTCGACCGCGGCACTTTGACCGCGCCGACCGCAACTCACCTAACCATACACCATAGACACCTCTCTCAACAATAATCCACACAACCGATTCTAACACCAACAGACCTCCAAAACAATACCCTTCACGCACATATATCTTTACACACATCCACTCAAAAAAAACACAGAATCTATGCGAAAAGAATACCCTTCACACCCAAACTTCACATACAATACGACATATAGCTATCTCCCCAAACACAATCGCATTATACACAAAATAGCACCAACAGAATACCCTTCACGCCCTAAAGACAAGATATCCAATCCATTGAGTACCACGAAAAACTCTTCGCACTAACTCCTTTACATAAACAAACGCAAAGCAACAAACTAACAACTGTCACCCCTGCGAAGGCTATTCAGTAGTTACTCCTTTAATTGCTGCATACAAAACTTAGTAGGTCTGTTAAGCTTTTCGGGCAACATTCTTTCACACAAAGTGCAAATAATGGTATGCTGAAATCAAATGGCCTCAACACAATTAAAATATTCACAATCAAAACCAAAATTAAAAAAGTACGTAAGGTTTTATGGTCTTCTTATGTTAGTATAGCGGTTAGGATTCAATATTCCATATTGCTGCCGGGTCACATCCTATGCAAGAATTAGGTGAAAATAAGGTAATTACAGGGTTCAACAAATTTCAAATGCTCCAATCATGTCTAATCTCTAATTTTCAGTCTCGCATCAAGGAAGAAAATCTAATGACCGTGTGCCTTGAAATTTGTTTTAATTACCACTCTATGTTGGCGTTTCGGGTCACAAAATCAGCTGTACAAGGGTACTTCTCCAAATGCCTCTAATTTAAAATTTTAAAAAAACTAAAGTGGTTTCTTCTTTTAACATTGATTAAATGTCTGGAATCCTTTGGGCTGAGCTAAAACCCTTAAAGACAACGGTTTTTAGGAGCCTGACTCACAAAAACATTTTCAATTAATCGGTTTCACAGTGAATGAAATTACAATAGCTTAATCTTGTAAAAAATATTGTTTCACAAAAAGGCAATTGCGACTTAGTCCAGGACCTGCTTAGAGAACCCCCGCTACATTCATTCTCCTCAGAGATTCTGAGACTTGATTTAGTTTGTGGACCATTTACCTTAAGAATCACACAGGTGCTTTTCGAACCCTCGCAATTCCGAAAATCCAAGAATGAGCCGCCGGTAACCATTTTAAAATATAAATTTAATTTTGGATACCTAAAGTATGTGTAATAACCTCGTTTTTAGGGGTTTTGGGGTGCTTGGAATTCATTTCTGACATCTTTTACATTAGAGGTCCTGTTACATGGTAGTGATTGGAATTTCCCAGATGGCCGCCGGCTCATTGAACAGTCACCTTTTGATGACTTAAAACCTAGTATTATGTTTAATACATCGTTTGTGGGGTTTTTAGGTGCGGGAATTCATTTCTGACAAATCAGTTTTTATACCGTCATTCGAAGTCCATGTTACATGGGATGGATTTGGAATTCCAAGATTCCCGGCTGTCATATGTTTAGTACACTTTTTAAGATTCATCCTAGATTAGGTGTACTACCTCAATTGTATATGGTTGCAGGTGCAGGAAATCCCTATTTGACATTGACAACACCATTTTTTATAGTAGAGAACAAAGTTAGGGTCAGGAATTCAAATGTAACCATTTATACAACAACGCTAGACCATTGGTTTTGCAACGCTCTTGAATTTCAAATGGCCGCCAACATACTCTATTTGCCTATATCTTGCTACCTGAGATTCGTAGAGGCAAAATTCGGTCTACACCCTTTTTTTTAGGGTCAAAATATTCAATGCACCATTGATAACATGCTGAACCCTTCTTTGTGCGGCATCAATCTTGAATTTTCAAAATGGCCGCCAAGAACAATGGATTAATATTACATACATTCGCCTTTGAGAGGGGTAGAAGCATGATTCTGGTGTCTAATACCCATGTTACAAGGCCAAGGAATCCAAAAAGATCAAAGGTAACTTTCTTGGGTCTTTGTTGTGGCAGCATATGGTTGTTTTGGTTGCCCGTAATTCCCTCCTTGGAAGATAGACACCAGTATGTGTCCAAAATGAACAAAGTCATTAATTTGGTACATGTGAGATTTTTTTTTGTCGATTTGACAATTTAGAAGTGATTTTATGGCCAAAACCCAGTAGTGACATGTGGTAGTGAACACATGTGGCAGTGACAGGTTGGCAGTGTCCATTGGTAATGATATGGTTGGTGGTGACACATGTTATTAGCAATGTTTCTTGAAACGCTTCTATATGTAAGCTGAAAATATCGATAGCGCACGTGTATTCAGTCCGTATGTACACTAGTTTTGGCGTAAGTTGAGATTTTAAGTAACATAATGGTTGGCTGAATTTGTCATAATTGTCCAGTGACATTGCTGACGGTGTCATAATTGGCAGTGACATAGCTGATGGTATCAGCGTGGCAGTGTCATATTGGAAGTGACATAGCTGATGGTGTCATAATTGGCATTGTCATTTATAATTGGAAATGTTATTTTGTTGGTGACATAGTTTGTTGATCACGCATCATCAGATTCATCGCGTCTTCGTTCTCTGATGGAACAGATTGGAGAGTCCGTTGATCAATCTGAATCATCTCATCCAAATCACTTGGTTCAAGTCTCTCTTTTCATCGCAGAGCTTTGAAAAGAATCGGGCCATCAACCCATAGAGTTCTAAGTGCCAAGATATAGTGTCCATCCTGTTCCCCACTCGGTTGGAGAGGGATGCTACAACGGGAGTATCTGCTAGTCTCCATAATAGCAACCTATAGTTCTCTTTACGGAGGGTTGTTGTAATGCTGCCGACATGATGACCGAGGTGCAACATATACCGTCATCACAACATTTCTCTATGATGAGAGTGAACCTGGCGGTCAACACTCGTGACTCTCGGTCACCATAGATTGCACAGAATTCATTGAACCAGGAAACAATTCCTTAGTGAACTCCCATGCACTTCCTAGGGTCTGCTAGATGGTTGAATTTGGGAAGCTTCTCATCACTGTTAATAGGTTTACCTTACTTCACCTTGAAGGCACTAGGTGTATCACTATGTGTGAAGGCGTGTAGGGCCAACAGCCCACAACTTACTCCTGAGTACGACATTTCTGTTAGATGGATGAGTCTCTTGTTTCCTGTCAGTGTCAAACAGTATGGGTGATGGTGGAAAGAGATGAGAGGTAGGAGCTGAACTATATCGCTGTCCTGGCGTACGTACCAGATTAAGAGAGTGTTGACAGCCTCAGTACACTCTCTCAATGAGAAATGTTGTGATGACGGTAATATTGCCCCTCGGGCTGCTATGTTTCACCTTGCCACTTTACCACCATGTCGTGCAGCTTTACGACCCATAACACTGCCGTAGAGTAACATCATTGCTATAATGGAGCTGGCAGCTACTCCCGTTGTAGGGTTGTAGACTTTCCATCTCACCTGATGGACATGGATAGGCACTAAAATCTGGGCATTTAGACACTATGGTTGATTGTCCTATTCTTCCAGTCTTGGCAGATGAAGTAGATAGACTTATCCAATATTCGGTGATCGACGATTCAGATGATCAGGACTCTCCAGCCCCCCCCCCCCCCCTCCCCGGCCCCGTTTCATCAAGAACGAAGACAAGCGATGACTCTGATGACGCATGATCCGACTATGTCACCAACAAAATAACATTTCCAATTTGACACTGCGATTATTACCATCAGCTAGTACTTTCAATAGGCACGCCAATTAGACACCGTCCATTATGAACACCGTCAATTATGACAACCGTCAGCTCATGTTACTTCCAATTATACACTGCCCAACGCTGACAATCCATCGGCTATCCACTGTCATTATGACATCATCAGCAATATCACTGCCAACTTACGATACCATCAACTAGTCCACTTTCACTTTCAATTATGCCACTTTGACACCAAATACAAATAATAATACAAACGTCATTTGATATAGCGCCTTCGCAAAACAGATCCAAAGCGCTTTACAAAATAGAAGTAAATTACTATTTAGCTAAAACATGGTCATCATCTTTTACATACCTGTTGTATTACTATGAGCTAAGTACTTAACACCACATCAACTATAAAATAAAAAAGCAAAAACAGCTGCATAATTAATATCTGTGAGGCAATTACAAAAAACACCTTTAAGCCCCAATCACTCTTAGGAAATAGATGAAATTTAGAGCTTTCTTAAAATAGCAATGACTTGGAGTGCGAACAGAGATAGGCAAGAGTTCCATAGGCTAGGGGCCGCTGCTGAAAGCCCTGTCACCCACTGACCTTTTTGTGCGGGGAAACATTGATGAGCGTCTTGTCATCTGGAGATCGCAATCCTGGCCTGACAGGAATATACAAAGAAAGGTAGCGGGAACAAGTAAGATGGCAAATGTCCGGAAATGCCCTTGGTAGTAGAAGCATAAGCTAAAGACAACGCGCGCTCACTAATTGGTAGCCAATTGAGCTCTTTAAAGGGTGGGTGTGGCTGGTGTCCTTCTAACAGATCTGAACACCAGCCTTGCTGCTCTATTCTGGCAAAATCTGAAGTTTTACCCGATCTCTGGCGACATTCCATACAAAGGAATTGGCATAGTCCAATGCGAGATAAAAATCAGTGAATCGCGAGATGATGACAACTCTCAAATTGTTGATAACGGGGCGGATCCGTAAATCGTGCGAAGGTGAAAGTTAACATACTTAATGATGACCTTTACATGTTCAGTCATAGACATTGTGTGATCAAACACGACACCAAGGTTTCTAATTGCCGAGAACTGGGGAACATCCACTGTCCCGACCTGATGGTAAACTTTTGAGGCATGTGTAATAGGATTACTGCGATGAACAATTTTCTGATTCTTCTTCATCCATTCATTTGAGTTGTATCAACAAAGCGCAACCATCAGCCAACATGTCACTTAAAATCTCACTACCCCAGATCTAGTGTTACATCGGACTATATAAGTGTGCACTATCGATATTGTTAACTTGCGTCATAGATGCCTTTCAATTTGTCAAGAAACCAGTGGTAATACAAATCACACCAACTATGTCCCGTTTACCAATGCCAACTCTGTCACCACCACACTTGTTCACTACCACTACTGTGTTTTGGCCATAAATGTCTCTTCTAAAAATGTCAAATCCATCAACTTCAACATCACAGGACCAAGATGAATGCTTTTGTTCAATTCTGACACCATATTTCTATAATTGGGGTGCTCCTATCTCCAATGAAGGGAATTTCGTTCAACCAAAGAACCAATGGCTGCCATAAACAACCGAAAGTTACCTTTGATCTTTTTGGATTCCTTGAACGCTTGTAAAACATGGGTTAGACACCACATATGCTTCTACCTCTATCAAAGGGGAATGTATGTAATATTCCCATTTTCTTGGCGGCCCATTTTGAAAATTCCAGATGCTGCCCCACATGTATGGTCCAGCAGTGTTATCAATGGTGTCATTGAATTCTTTGACCCTAAAAAAATGGATGTAGTCACACACCAGAATTTTGCCCTCTACGAAATTCAGGGACCAAGATCTAGGCAAACGTAGTTAATGGGTGGCGGCCACTTTGAAAATTCAAGATGGCCTGCAAACAACTAAATGGTTCTCTAGCCTGGTCTAATTGAATTCCCTTGCCCCCTAACTTGGTTCTCTACTCAAAAAATTGTGTCAAATATGTATTTCCGACACCTACAACCATCTACACGAGGTATTACAACTAATTCTAGGTGGGAGTCTTTCCAAAATGGGTGTACTTTACATATGACAGCCGGCGGCCATCTTGGGAATTCCAAACATCCATACATGTAAAATGGACTTCTAATGATGAAAAATGGTGTCAGAAAATGATGGCCAGACACCCCAAAACCCCTAAATACCAAAAACAAAAAACTAAAAGACTAAAAAATTAAAAAAAAAAAAAAAATTTTTTATATTTTTAAATGGATACCGGCGGCAATCTTGGATTTTCGGAATTCGCAGGCGGTTTCGAAAAAGCACCTGGGTGATTCTTAAAGGTAAAGATGCGTCCACACAACTCAAATAGTCTCAGAATCTCTTGCGGATGAATTGTAAGCGGGCTTCTAAGAGGTCCTGGACTAACTGTTTTAATATAATTTCAAGCATGCATTAAACATACATACATTTATATAGAAGCTGCAGGATTGTAAAAAAAAAATATTACACATCAAATGTGAATCTGATTCGTATTCATTAAATAAGGTAATCGTTTCAAGTTATATTGAATGGATAGATCCCATTTGTTTTATTACAGCAATTGTGGATAGTGTTGTGCTGTAGTTTATAACGAAAATAAAGTTACGGAAAACGGTACAAATATCATAGAACAATACTTCACTAAAGTTGAAAAATTACATCATATACGTAGTGAGATACACAAAAAACCCATATATCCTTTGCCAAACATAGTATGTTTGATTATAGGCGAGATTAGTCAAGTACCCATATTTCTATTCTTATAGGTTTCACACAATTATGTTAATTGATGATGAAAGACGTATCGGTTAAAACCCACCACTTATACTGGATAACGTTGTTCACATCGTAGAAAAGGTACACAAAAAGTAATAATTCAAGTAGTCCACTCTGCTATATAAATATGCGAGTAGTGATGTTCGTACGATTTATTGCTCCAGTATCTTCAACATGTGACTTATAAAAACGATTAATATTAAAGCATTTGAAAAAGATCAACTAAGGAAGTAAAATACTGAAGACCCTTCGCAGGGTGCAGTTGTTGTTTGTTGGCTTTTGTGTTTGTGGTAATTGTATAAAGGAGTTAGTGCGAAAGAGTTTTCGTGGTACTCAAGGAGTTGGATATCTGCTTTTAGTGCGTGAAGGGTATTTGGTTGTGCTATTTTGTGTTATGTGATTGTGTTGGGAAGTAGATGTCTTATGTCAATCAATCAATATCAATATTTATTTGTTCATCACAAAAAACAGCAAAATCAGTTTTTAAATAATTATAAAGATGTGTACAATGAAAGATAATTGTGATATTATTATGTTATTAACATGATGATAATTCACAAATCTGAAGGAAGTCAAATATTTAAGAATAGTGGATACTTGTGAAAAGAAAATATATAATGTCATACTATTATAATTGTGTCATATAATTCATCACTGACTTACCAGTGGTGAACGGGTCACTGCTAACCGCAGGCGTGGGATTCAATGACCGCTTAAGTAAGATTACACACGTGAAACTAAGCAACAAAAACAAGCATACACAACTCAATACACGAAACAAGAAGAACAGGACCCGATATTCGATACATGAAAGAGTTTGACATTACAGGGAGAGTCAAAAAAAAATTGAACCCTGATTGCGTCCTCCATCTCGAACCCCCCCAGTATATATCTCCGACGTACCTGGTATACCGAAACCTGTTCAACCATCCCAATCTACAGAAAAAAACCATTCAATCGGCCAGGCATAGACGAGCTACAGTCTTTTGAATCAAGAGTCGGTGTCTGCTCTGTCCCGGATTCACATGAATGGAACGGCGTTCAGCAAAGGAAATCCGTGTCCAGAAGAACTCAGGTTATTTTTCACTGCAGATTCTTGACCTGTCGAAAGACTGCAGCTCGTCCCATACCAACCACCGACCGGAATGAAATCCCTGCAAGCAAACTAAAGATATGAAACAAGCCTTCCTCACGATACCCATAGTAGGACATAATACCTAAATTCAAAACGCGGCACAATCCGGGCCCTTTCCACTGACTCACCCTGTAGAAGAAAAGGAAGGCAAACAAAGAATTAAGAATTGACAACAGCACTATATGAACTGAGAAGAATATTTTTCATGTTGTTTTTTGAAGGAGAGAATGAGTGAGGGGGAGTTTTTTAGGTGGGTGGCAATTTAGACAAGACAAGGGACGCTTGGATTTAAGGGGATTATTTGCCAGGACGTGTGAACATTTTTCTATGGCGAATAATCAGCATTCCGGTTTTATAATGGTGTGTGGGAGTGTGAAAGTTAAAGAATCATCAATAAATCATTGGAATTAATTTTATGGTTTAATTAAAAATTGGTTTATTTAAAATGAAGATTATGGCCGGGGTCACACAAGGCTTTTTTCAAAGTTTAAAAAGAATGAAAAAGGGGATCTGTATGGGGCCAACCACAAGGGAGTTGGGGCACGTTCTGATGGCTCGTTTTTGGGAGTAGGAAAAGTGAATCTAAACCATGTTGTTAGCGTCAGCCCAGATAGCACCTAGGAATGTTACGGTAATCTAGACAATTATAAAGGTACAAACAAGATTTTGTGGGAGATAATGTCTAACTTTACGAATAATTTCCATTATATTTGGAGAAATTTGGAAATTGTTTGGTATGAGAATTCCATGCCGGTTATTGTCAATTCAGAATCCAAGGAATTTTATAGTTTGAATTGTTGGATAGAGGTTTGCTAATTTTTATGTCCAACTTTAAATGTCCGGTTTATAACTGGTGTTTATTTTTAAAAAAATCATATATTACTTTTTTGAACCTTCAGTGATAATTTGTTTATTTGAACCCAGTTTAGAATGGAGCTTTTAGTTCCATAATTATTATTTGGTTCAATACAATAGGATCAAAGGGTGGGAAAAAAGTATATTTGTTCCTCATGCGAACAAAATAAAATGCGGTCTATTAGAACACAGTGAGGCCGTTTATATATAAAAGAATAAAAGTGGCCCTAAAATTGAGCCTTGAGGAACTCCGCAAGTGATGGAAGCTGGATCAGAAAAGGTAACCTTAATCACACCACGTGCTTTTCTATTAGTTAGGTATTCTGATCCCAACATAACATCGCCACCTGACACCATTTTTAGTTTAGCTTAAGAGGAGGATTGTCATGATTAGGTGTCAAAGGCCTTGTCTGAATCTAAGATATACCAATTGTTGGAGTTTTTGTATCCAAATTTATCAAGAATTTTACAAATAAAGTTCATTTATAAGAGAAGTAGCCATGTATGTAAATCGTTTGGGCCTAAATCCAAACTGAAGAGGGTAAGATGTTATGTTTTTAGAAATAGAATTAAAAATACGAATGTAAACAACTTTTCAAGGAGTTTAGATATTGACAGTAGTATGATTGGCCTATAATTTGAAAATTCATGTTGGTCGCCTGCTTTGAAGATAGGTCTTACATTCGCCTGCTTTAGTAAGCTGGGACTGTCCCAGATCAGGAAGAATTGAAATGGGGAAAAGCACCAGCAATGTATGAGATTATTTGTTTCAGAGGAGTATTACTACTATCATCTGAAATGCCACTAGTATTGCTGTTTATTCAATTCAGATGTTATTTGAGAAGTTCCTCCGGAGAGGTTGGGTATAGAACAGGCATCAGAGTTGTTGTATGCTGTGAAAGGGTTATTGAAATCAGCAATTTGGTTCAGGGATCCTTATTAGCAAGAGCGATTCCGATGTTAGCAAAGAAGTTATTGAAGTTTTCGGCAATTGCTGCATTATTGGTAATCCGTTACCGGGATATTAATGAAAAAATCGGGAAGTTTGTCTTTCCTATTCGGTCCAATAAATTGTTTAAAGTTTCCATAATTCTCTGGTATTCGCTTTATTATTCAATTTACTTAACGAGTTATATTATTTTTTTACTCAGACGCAATAAAGTATTTAAGTGATTGCGGTATTTAGTGTCTTTTAATTTATTTTCCTCATTTGGTTTTGGCATGTATGTTTTTATATAATTTATCGTAGTTTTTAAGTGGGGGATTAATTAGAGTCCTTTAGTGACCCATGGTTTTTATAAATGGGAAGGTTGCGCTAGAGATGGTGTTTTTTTTTATTTGACTTGTATGTTCATTAGTTTCCGACAATTTGGAATGAATTATTGTAGCTTGGTCTGAGTCTTGCCATGGTGTCACCTGTTTTCCAATCAACGATGCGATCAAGCATTGTTAGGCCTTTATATTATTGGGCTTGAGCTGGCGCGATTTCCCGTCAATGTATGTGTGGAGTAGGCCTATATTTTTTTGGGGTAGGAGAATGGGAAAATGCTCGGAAGATCGGTAAATCATAATAACACCAGAGGTAATTTTGGGATACGAATGTCATTGGTAAAATATTATCATTAGGACACCGTACGTCCAGTTCTTTCTGTAGTTTAATTCAGTTGGGCGATCAATTGAATAAAATCATAAGAATAGCGCATATTATGAATTCATTACTCGGGAGTTTATCTTTGACAGAAGGTCAATTGAAGTCACCCATTATATACATTGGATCTTTTCATAGAAATTTAGTTTAGTATAGGTATTTCCCAACTGGCATAAAATTAAAAAATTACATATCTGGTTTGTAGACAAATACCACCACAATTTTGGTGGAATTTAAGAAAACAATCGATGGAAAATAGAATCTGCAATCCGGCACAGTCTCGAGAGAGGTCAGGTCTGAGACGATACTTAGGTCAGAATGGCTGAAAGAGAGACACACCTCCCCCTCCCGACCATGTCCGAATCAATTCTCACACAAGAGTAATACGATGTCAACCAGGCAAGCCTCATCGTCAAAATTAAACCAGTTTTCAGTGAAACCGTAACTAGTAAAATGCTTGTAAACTTGATAATAAGCATAATCGTCGAGTGTTGTTAGAGGCTGCAGGTGTAATGGATAATGAAAAATTACATGTGGCTATGAGTTCGTGTGTATTTATGTTTTCAGTGGTAATAATATTTGGCAAAACTTTGACTGGTAATTCGGTGTCCTCGTCGTGTGGTGTAGATTCGTCAAAAGCAAGGTGGGAAAGTAGAGTAGAAGCGAAGTCGGGCATAAACAATAACAATATACAGAAAGTAATAATTACAAATCACTACCAACACTATATATTACAGCCGAAATCAATACAACTTTAAGCTACAAAATATTACCAATACACTAGATTGGCAGGGATCCAAAAAATCACCATAAATGAAAACTATTGTTTGGCGGTGGTAAACCTACCATAAAATATTACAAAACTCTAAAGTGAAAATTATGGATAGCTAGGAAAAGTTAAAGGGGAGGCGATAACGCAAGGAAGAAAGAAAATGTAACTAATTACTTTGTTCCTTGAGATGGGCGAGTGAGTCAAAACAGGATAGCCATTCAAGAAGGGTCCAATGTACAATGAAATGATATGAATGTAATTAAGTTATTGATATAACCAGAGAGATAAATCAATAGAGAATTACTATTATGCTGCATTGTCTTAATGTGGATCCATCAATATAGAGTGCCTTTAGTTTAAACCATATGTCGTATTGTATGTGAAGTTTGGGTGTGAAGGGTATTCTTTTCGCATAGATTCTGTGTTTTTTTTGAGTGGATGTGTGTAAAGATATATGTCCGTGAAGGGTATTGTTTTGGGGGGTCTGTTGGTGTTAGAATCGGTTGTGTGGATTATTGTTGAGAGAGGTGTCTATGGTGTATGGTTAGGTGAGTTGCGGTCGGCGCGGTCAAAGTGCCGCGGTCGAAGATGCAGGTTTTGCTATTGATCGCGGTCACGGTGGTCGTTGTATGTTTGTTTGTTTGTTTGTTTTTTGTTGGTTTTTTTTGTGGAGGGGATAGGTAATGGTGTATGGTTAGGCGGGTTGCGGTCGGCGCGGTCATAGTGCCGCGGTGTAAGATTATGGTTTTGTTGTTCGTCGTGGACAAAGTGGTTTTTTGTTTTGTTTTGGGGTGTAGTTGTAGATGCGATGGTTGCAGTGTTAAAATGGTTTTGTGTGGTGATCTTGGGTGTGAAGGGTAATGTTTGTGGGTTTAGTGGTTTGGAATAGGTTATTGTTGGGAGGGGTAGTTGGTAGTTAGTTTAGGTTAGGCGGTTTGCAGTCGGCGCGGTCACAGTGCCGCGGTGTGTTTTGGGGGTTTGGTTATTCGGCGTGGACGTGGTTTTACGTTGGTAGTTTTTAAAGAGCGTAGACGCGGTCACCGGCGTAGGGTTGTATCCCCGAATTTTGGTATGGATTTTGTACATGTTTTGGGTTGGTTGTTATTTGTAATCTGTATGAATTTCAAGTAGTTTGTGTATTAGATATTGGAAGTTTCGGCGCGGTCGTAGTGGTGCGGCACAAATTGAGGTGTTTAAATTGGTTTTATGTTTTTTAAAGAGTGAGGATAATTTTGAGTATGTAGTTGGTTGCCGGCCTTGTTGAAGTTGTTTTTGCTTAGAAAGTTAAGTATTAGTGTTGTCAACCGGTCCGTGTTCGGCGTGGTCGCAGTGGCGCGGTGGTATTTGTGAATTAGGTTTCTTTTGTTGTTATGGATTTTAAACAAACATTTGTTGTTAAATTAGTTCTTTTAGCGTGGGGGTCAGCGTTGAAGACAAAGTTGTTGTATTTGTTATATGTTATGATTATGTACGAACTAATGTGATATTAAAGGACAAAAGGGAATAGGGGGTTCAAATGGTTTAAAGGCGAAAGGTGAAACTCGTAATTGTAATAATTATATCAGGTTTCTTTCAAATTTGTTTCAGCGTTACAAATGATAAGCTTATGGAAAATTGGAATGAAATATATTTAGAACCAATTATTGTACAGAATAAAGCAAAAGGTCGATAATTTTTATTAATGAAATTCTTTTCGTGGTGAGGTGTACAGAAAGGTTTATGAAAGGATTACCGGTTCGAAGAGATTTGACAGTCATTATTATTATTATTTCACGATCCCTTTGTATTTCGGGCTGGGAGTGGAGGTCGGTTCAGAAATGGAAAGCCTTGTTTTATTTTTTGGATATATTTGTGTAAATATATATTGGTTTTCTTAGTTAATTTTGCACTTGTGTAATTGACTTTATAAAAAAAGTGCAATATGTCTTGATGTGAATTACGAAATACGCATAAGCAGTTTAAAGCGCAGCA
>JAMKCH010012185.1:0-126439 GCA_023653785.1 Ophioderma brevispina
TACCATGAGACGGTATCACACAGTACAGTGCATATGTATCAACGCGATACAAAGGCGCACAGTTACCATGGACTGATCAATTTAAAAAGAAAGTCAAAATTATGGTTTATAATTAAAAAGAAAAAAATAACCAAATTTGGCCAAAAAGTAGGTATCTTACACAGAGTTTATTCTAGTCAACCTGTTACATAGAGATAGAATATAAAAAACCAGAGAGAGGAAACGATCGTGTTATTGACTAGACCAGCAACGTAACGATTTCTCTCACACCTGCGCTATCCTTCTTGTTGCGCAAACAGCCGCGCGTCGTCGCATGTTACTGACACAACAAGCATACGCACGACCAAATCTGGCGTCCACGCGTTATGTATCAGGGTGCATTTCCCCAGTGTTCCATTGTCTGATCGGCCGATTTTTCTGCAATTAATTATGCGAAAACCATTCGTGGAAAGAACCCATGCCTCTAAAAAGATTCCTGCATTCCTAATGCACAAAAAGTATCCGGATGACCCCTGTTATTTTGTTAGGAAAAGAGAGATTTGAGTACGAATGATAGCATGTTGGCATCAGTTGTTATTGTTGTGTTCACTCGATAAAGGTGACGAACCTAAAAATACCGTGTGTTCTTTTTTCTTCTCTCTAAATATGCCATAAGGATTTTCCAATACGACGATTACGTAAACCAAATATGGTTGGTCGCCAAAACTATGGATAATGAAGGCGTATGCCTCTTAATCTTTTGGGCACCTCGATTTGGTACGCTGTTTGTGGAGAATATGCTGTCTATTTCTATAGTCATTGACTGTTATCAATTCTCACAAGCTATGTTTTGAGCAAAATGCAGTCAAGAACCCACAATTTCAAAGCATTTTTGGCAAAAATTACCCAAACCTCAAATTTTTTTTGAGGCAAAAAGTCAACTCTTCCTAGCCACCGATAACCGGTTACTTTTTAAAGTCCAACCCACCATGAAATTATCAATAGAAAGTGGGACCTTAGGAAAGTGAACAGAATAAAATTCGATTTTTATCTGTCTTTATAAAGCGTTGGGGCCTTAAAAAACTGTCAAGATTCTATGTATTTTACTGTATTTTCAATACACCCAAAAAGCGCCCAATGGCCTGATTATAAATGCATGACGTTATTTCGGTATCATCTGATAGTGTCGATCACAGTGCCCCCAAAATGTACACATGATGTTACTCCTTGGTTACAGTTCGAGTCGTGAGCTTATGTTAACAATAGTGTCGAACCGAGTGGTCGAAAGCCGGAATTCTGATGTATTAACATGTTAGGTGAAAATGTAAGAAGAGAATGAAGATGAGAAGTTGTTGGTACTTAGTGCGATGAGGACTTAATATGTGAAAACACCTAGACTTCGACTTACAAATACAAGCCAAGTGTGTGACCAGCGGCCGATCAGGGACTGAGATGCGTGCACGGCAACCATGCAAAAACATGCAAAAGTATAGGCCGAAGCGTGATTTCAACTGATTTATTTCTGCACCTTCATGATTTTGACATATTATGTGCAAATACATTTTTAATGTGTATGAATTTTTGATGTCTGCTTATCAATGAATTATATTGATTGACCCGGTGGCGGTAATGAACTAGTCAGTGCGGTTGCGCATTCGTATTTCACTCTGCATGGCATGGCTTAGCAAACTATCCCATTCCGATTTCACCAAGTTTTTTTATAATTGATTGCTACACATTGTGACCTAGCAAATTCATTAAATCATCAAAACGGGGGAAGGAAGAAAACAAGGTTGGTTCCACAGAAAAACTGGTACATGATACGGTGGGAGGCTGCATTTCATAGATTGAACAGCAAAAAATTGTACGTATATTTTGGTTAAAACGGGCCCGTAGAAGCGATGGCATGAGCTGAAAACATGAAAACCATCAGCAGTGCCAGTGTGGGGGGATTTACCCCTGATTAAATAAATGGTCAGTGTTTGTGCTAATACTCACCTACCCCATTCAAGATATTTCTGACACATCATTCCTCCAAGAGTCTTGTTCAAAAAGTGTGGTCTGAAAAGCTTGGAATTGTTATTTAACAACCCCTAAGGATGCTGAAAAAAGAAAAAAAAAGTAGTTATGCACGGTAAGACCGGGGTAAGATCCACGCCACAGATCCGTGAGCGACGCCGGTGATTATCTGTTGGCGATCAAACAGGGGTTGAATCATGAAGGAGAGGGGTACCGTGTAAGCTGCAGTGGGAGCACATTACGCGTATTTTTGAGGGGGGTGAGGTTAGAAATCCATTTCGCTTTGTCAATAAACTTAAATGTAATTAAAATAAAAAAATACCTTGCGTATGTAGGTACAACAAGATCCTCTGAGTGCAAAAAATAGTCGAGAGAAAAGAAGCATATAAATGTTCCAAATGAGACCAAAGATTTAACTTACGTAAATCTGCGTATATTGGTCAAATTGATCCCGGAAAAAATTACAGGATACTGTGGACCGGACAAGCTCATTTTACCACCCCCTACATCAATTCAGCGAGAAGCGTTCAGCCCCAACATGACATCAAAAACAAAGCATGCGGGCAATACAAAATTATGGGTCCATGCCTGAGAATTAGGTGTAGCGGCATATTTTTGATTCGCACAAGCTGTGTTTAATTCACGATTGCTCGCTTCATACAAGTCATATACGTTCTAATCTCGCAATAATAACCCATGATATGTACTTCCTTAAGATTGAATACCGATCAAATTAAATTTACCTCTCAATAAAAATTAGGTGGGGGATTTCTTTTTCAACAAACTGGTCAAAATGCTGCACTACGAGTGTATGCCTCAACCCCACGGTTATCCCCGGTAGTTCACCTTCGTCGTTGTCCTCGCCGGGGTATTTCTCACCGACCTAGCTCTTCGCTATCCCGGGTACATCCCGACGCTGAAAATCCAATTCTGATTCTCATCCGCATATTTTGGACTCGGGCTTGACTTTCACTGTATTTTGGGTGAAGATGCAATATCTACGAAAACTGATTTTCGCACCATTTTGCGTTGCGTTTAGTACAATGATCCCCGACATGATTTATTGACCTTATACGTTAATGACGTCACAGGCATAGCGCCCCATTTGAAGAATTTCATTTTATTTATAGAAAAATATAAAAAAAATAAAAATAATCTTTCAGTGTAATTGTGATTCCCTTATAGTTTGGAAATAAACTTGTTTGTCCTCGTTTCATTTATAACAAAAGCTTCCTAATTGATATAAATCATAATTTCATGGTTTGTGACTTTAACCTTAACGAATTCAAGATACTGAACGACGGCACAGTAAGCAGTCATTAATGACTACTAATTGCATACATAAACAAGAAATGAGATTCTTACATGGGATTGTTTATGCCATTTCATTGTCTAAGCTGTGTGATATGAGACGGTATCACACGTTAAACAAGTGCGTACGAATCAACCGATAAACGCAGAGCATTGCTCGGGCTAACAAAGGAGGCGCACAATACCACGGACCTGATCAATTAAAAAAGCTGGGGTAGTTCGTGGACAAAATCTACCATAATTTTTAGTAATGTAAAAACACACTTGTGACGTCTCTTTTAGCATAAAACTGGCTGTGGCCTCATTGTTCTTAACTTAATTATGTGTGATATTACATATAGATCACGCTGAGGATGATAAACATACCCTATTCTCCATTAATATACTGCTACCGGAAAATGTTTTTATGACATCTATAGCAAGCTAGTGTTTCTGTCCTGCTGAGCAAGTCATCCCAACCCATCTTTAACCCTGGTCTTCAATTTCGGCCCAAACATGGTCATGAACACTCTTCAGAGGTCTGAAATAATTGACACCCAAAATCCATGCAGTATTCATGATATGTATAGCCACTTTACTTACTCTATTTACCTACCTCTGTGCAGAGATGATTTTAGCACAAGATTTGATTGTCGACCAGTAAATCGTGTATGCTTTACATGTGCGAACAAAACTGCATATCTTGACATCCATGAAAAAAGCTGCGTCAAGTTATGACATCACTTCACATATATAACTTATATTGTGAAATTAATTGAAATCTGAAGTTTTGTAAGAAACGTTGGAATGTGTGGGATTTTTGTATCCTTCATTCCTTTTGGGAATATTTCCTAGTCTTTAATGCTATTAGATCAAGGTTAAATGTTGTTAGTCCCTCTTTATATATGAATTTTAAATACAAGATGGATCATTAGAAAATAAGATTTATGTTTGGGACAATAATGATCCATTATCATTACCCAGTTTTAATTACTTTAGCAATTAGATATGTCCTGTGTACATCAAATTGTTTCCTTGTCACTATTTGGTTATCCTCTTATTATGTATGCAACAGTTTATGTTATGTTTGGCATGTTCATATGAGATCATATGACTAATAATGCACAGTGCATTGAATGTGCTCTGTGGAAAATAAAAAAAAAGCTGATATTACCATTCTATAGAATTTATGTGTGACAAACTAGTTTTTTTACTCATTGTAATGTACATTCCATTTCACTCTGTTGGGAGAATTCATGCATATTGACCATCTGAATCCCCACTTTGTTTGGAAATCATTTTTAAAATTTTTGGTGGGAATTTACCCCTTTTCCAATGAAATCAAAAGGGGATCCACAAGTCTAAACAGTGAGGGGCACCTACCTACTCGGATCATTGTTTTTATGATCACTTGTTTAAAGAAACTTTCCAGAAGAAAAAAAAATCCTACAAAAGGTCTCAATCTCCCAATGTATTCAGATGATAACTGAGTACCTAATTGAATGAAATGGAATTTTGTTTTGACAATTCAATCAATCTCAATCTTTTATTTCCATGCAAAATATATATACAACAATATAAAATGGTACCTGGACAACATGGGGATGTTAAACAAAAAGCAAAAAGACCTGTAAACGTGACACCTCCTAAACGAAAAAGTAATTAAAAGTTACCGGAGGATTCACACCGCAACCATCATCACACTAACGGTAGACACACCCACCATACCCCTTACCAATCCCAGACCACCCCCCAGACCCGCCGCGAGTTGCCAAGGATTCGGTGTTGAACATGCAAAGACAAATAGCAAGACAAAACCTATTATTGAGCAACTGAAGAGATATCACACGTCAAACTCTAAAATGAACATTATTCATAATTTTTTCATAATTGATTTTTATAATGACATCAAGCTTACCTTACATATGACATCAATGACAGCTTTGAAGCAGATCTCTTGCAAGTAACCTCTTATGATCACCGAGATTGATCAGGCTCTGGATCACACACTCACTGGTTTTATACTTCTCATCTGACTGTATGTACAAAACCCATAATTACACAAAACAAAAGCATTAGAGTTAAATAACTATCAAGGATGCGTTGAAAGATAGACAATCTTATTTCTACGGTTAATGTCTGGATAGTTTTAGCTTTGCCGTGGCAATTGAACAAAACATCATTGCGCACCCAACACAACGAACACACTAAGTTTTAACAAAGAACAATGGCTTAAGCCCTGCAGGGGTGCGTTCCAATTTTAAAATGATTCGATCAAACTGACCGCAAGTGCAACGCAAGATTTGTTAATCAACCAAAAACTTAAAATATCCATACGACCTTAACCTCATTCATAAACATTATTTTAAAGTATATTAAAACCTGTCCAATACTGTATGAAATCAGTTGCATTGAGGTTTTAAGTAAAAGACGCAACACCCAATCAATGGAAAATCCATGTGTCATACTCTTTCGAAACACAGCACGTATGCCTCATTCCACGTGTGCATTGACAGAATCATGCACATTTATCAACCATCAGATGCCTGTATCTCAAACTAAATGTTCATGAATTACAGTAGAGGCCCCCCCCCCCCAAACCGGAGTTTGCGGCGATTTAAAAAAAACGGCAACTGCACGCCCGTACTTTTTAAATGTGCAAAATCACGATTTTTAAAGTCAAAAATCGCGAAACTGCGTTTCCTTATGTTTGCCCTACTAGTCAACCAGGAACCGCAGAAAAAGTCGTTTGCAAAAACAAATGCTCAAACTTCCACAGTTGACATCCTATTTCTTACTTTTTTTCTCGCACTGAAAATTCAATTAGCACATACACAGTATCACCTGTTATTTTTCCCTGCTTATCCGAATAAAATATTTGAATCAATGTAGATGGCCCGCTGCCGCGGGCTGCGTCCTTTGCATACATCCCTGAAAATAACGCACATGTGGGATTGGGGAATCCCCAGCCCCGGTCTCGGATGACGGATGGCGTGACGGGTTTTCCACTCTTGGCCCTGAATGTGTGGATTGGAAGTTGTTGTTTCCTCTCTTCCGCTTCCCTACCGATTTCCCGTTCCGTGATCACAAAAGCTTTCTATGATATATAATCATAATTTCATGGTGTGTGCTTTAACTTAACGATAATTCAAGATACTGAACTAAGGCAACAGTAAGAAAGTCATTATGAACTACTAATTTCATACATAAACACGAAATGAGATTCTTCATGGGTGTTTATGGCAATTTCATTGGTTCTAAGCTGTGTGATATGAGACGGTATCACACGGTACAGTGCGTACGAATCAACGCGTATACGCATATGGCATTTCTCGGGCTAATCAAAGGCGCACAATAACAACGGACTGATCAATTAAAAAAGCTGGGGTAGTTCACTGGATACCATAATTTTAGTAATATGTATAACACACGGGTGACAGTACTTCTTTTTAGCATAAAACAAGTCGGCTGTGCCTCATTGTTCTACTTAATTATGTGTGATATGACATGATTGATACACGCAGAGGATATAAACAATACCGCTATCTCCAATTATATACTTACCGGAAAATGTTATGACTATTAAATAACAAGCTAGTGTTTTTCTGCTGACACTCATCCAACCCATCTTTACCTGGTCTTCATTTTCGGCCAAACCTGTCAATACACATCTCAGAGGTCTGAATAATTGACACCAAAATCAATGCATATTCTGTTATGTATAGACCACTTTACTCTATTTACGCTACCTCTGTGCAGTGATGTTAGCACAAGAGTTGATGGTCGCACCAGTAAATCCCCCCGTTGTATGCTTTACATGTGCGAAACAAAGACTGCATATCTTGACATCCATGAAAAAGCTGCGTCAAGGTTTGACCGCACTTAATTGTGAAATATAGTGAAATCTGAAGTTGTAAGAAAAAGTTTGGACTGTGTGGGATTTTTTGTATCCTTCTATCCTTTTGGAATATTTCCTAGTCCTTTATGCTATTAGATCAAGGTTAATGTTTAGCCTCTTGATCTATGAATTTTCATTAAGAATTATGGTCAGTAGAAAAATAATGATTGATGTTTGTGGGACCATAATGATACCATTATCATTATCCCAGTTTTTAATTACTTTAGCAATTATATATGTCCTTGTAAACATCAAATTGTTTCCTTGTCATATTGGTTCATCCCTTATATATTGTTGCACGTTTATGTAATGTTAGCATGTCCAATTGAGATCATATGATAATAAATGCACTTGCATTGAATGTGCCTCTGTGGAAAAGAAAAAAAATCTGAAAAATTAACAGGTCATAGAATTATGTGTGGACAAACGTAAGTTTATTTACCTCATTGTAATGTACATTCCATTCACTCTGTGGGAGAATTCATCAGATTGACCATCTGAATCCACTTTGTTGGGAAATCAATTTTTTAAAATTTTTTGGTTGGGAATTCCCCTTTTCCCTTAAATCAAAAGGGTATCCACAGTCTAACCGGGAGGGCACCTACCTACTCGGTCAAGTTTATGATCAACTGTTAAAGAAACTAATTCCAGAAAAAAAAAAATCCTACAAAATGGATCAATCTCCCAATGTAGTAAGATGATAACTGAGTACTAATTGAGATGAAATGGAATTTTTGTTGACAATTCAATCCATCTACATCTTTATTTCCATGCAAAATATATATACAATATAAAAATGTACTGGACAACATGGAGGAGGTGAAACAAAAAGCAAAAAGACCTGTAAACCGACACCTCCTAAACGAAAAAGTAATTAAAAGTTACCGGAGGATTCACACCGCAACCATCAGCACACTACCGGTAAGACAATAACACAACAAAAACAACCAAACCGACCCACCACTACCCCTTACCAACACCAGACACACCACCCCCAGACCCGCCGCGCGTTGCCAAGGATTACGGTGTGAATCATGCAATACAATACAAAGGCAAACCATAATTTTCGCAACTGAAAAGATAATCCCACGTCCAAAGCCTAAAAATAGAACATTATTCTATTTTTCATTAATTGATTTTTATAATTACATCAGCTTACCTTACATATGACATCAATGAAGCTTTGAAGCAGCTTCCTTGCACAAAGTACTCTTATGATCACCGAGATTGCTCAGGCTCTGGATCACACTCACTGTATACTTCTCATCTGACTGTATGTCAAAACACCTAATTAACCAAACCAGCATTAGAGTAAATAAACTAATCAAGGATTCTGTTAAAAAGATAGACAATCTTATTTATAAGGTTAATGTCTGGATATTTTTAGTTTGCCGTGCATTGACAAAAATCAATGCGCACACACACACACACACACACAAAAAAAAAAAAAAAAAAAATCTATTTATAAACGCGCACAGTGACTTCAACTTTCGGTCACTGTTCAGGCTCGTCCAATGACTCGTTCGGCAGTTTTGCGCTATGAATGAAGCTTGGCCGCCACCGCCTGCTTGTTTTGAAGATATCAAATACATCAAAATCTCAAAAATCATATTTTTGGTCAAAGATCATCTTTTTTGGCCCAAAAAGACCAAAAAATAAATTTGTATTTTTGGCAACAACTCTTATGAGAAACTATACCATATGAGCAGTTGATCTGACATGGTTGCCAGCTTGTAACAAAAAATGCCCACATAATTTTTTTCTGAACACATTTATGATACTTGGCTGGCTGTCTGCTGTAAACGGACACCTCCTAAACGAAAAATAATTAAAAGTTACCGGAGGATTCACACCGCAACCATCAGCACACTAACGGTAAGACACACCCACCACTACCCCTTACCAACACCAGACACACCACCCCCCAGACCCGCCGCGAGTTGCCAAGGATTACGGTGTGAATCATGCAAGACAAATACAAAGACAAAACCATAATTATTAGCAACTGAAAAGATAATCACACGTCCAAAGCTCTAAAATAGAACATTATTCATAATTTTTCATTAATTGATTTTTATAATGACATCAAGCTTACCTTACATATGACATCAATGACAGCTTTGAAGCAGATCTCTTGCAAGTAACTCTTATGATCACCGAGATTGATCAGGCTCTGGATCACACTCACTGTATACTTCTCATCTGACTGTATGTACAAAACACATAATTACACAAAACAAGCATTAGAGTAAATAAACTAATCAAGGATGCTGTTAGAAAGATAGACAATCTTATTTATAAGGTTAATGTCTGGATATTTTTAGTTTGCCGTGCATTGACAAAAATCAATGCGCACACACACACACACACACACACACACACACACACACACACTAAGTTTTAACAAAGAACAATGGCTTAAGCCCTGCAGGGGTGCGTGCCATTATGATTCGGTCAAACTGACGCAAGTGCACCAAGATTTGTTAATCACAAAAAACTTAAAATATACCGTACAGACATTAACCTCATTCATAAACATTATTTTAGCAGTATATATAAAAACTGTCCCATAATGTATGAAATCAGTTGCATTGAGGTTTTAAGTAAAAGACGCAAACACCACCAATAAAATGGAAAAATCCACTGTGCATACTCTTTCGAAACACAGCACGTATGCTCATTCCACGTGTGCATTGACAGAATCAATGCACATTTATCAACCAATCAGATGCTGTATCTCAAACTAAATGTTCATGAATTACAGTAGGCACCGGAGTTTTGCGCGATTTAAAAGGGCAAAATGTGCGGCCCGTATTTTAAAATGCGCGAAAATGCGCGATTTTTAAAGTAAAAAATCGCAAAAATGCGTTTCCTTATGTTTGCCCTACTAGTCAACCAGGAACACGAAAAAGTCTTTGCAAAAACAATGCTCAAACTTCCAAAGTTGACATCCTATTTCTTACTTTTTTCTCGGCTGAAAAATTACAAGAAGCACATCATTATCACCTGTTATTTTTCCCTTCTTATTCCGAATAAAATATTTGAATCAGATGTAGATGGCCGCTGCCGCGGGCTGAGGCCTTTGCATACATCCCTGAAAATAACGCACATGTGATTGGGGAATCCCCGGCCCCGGTCTCGGATGACGTGATCGCGTGACGGGTTTTCCACTCTTGCCCCTGAATGTGTGATGGAAAGTTGTTGTTTCCTCTCTTCCGCATCCCTACCGATTTCCCGTCCGGGAAAATACCTTCCTACCGTGGCCAAGTCCAAATTTAATTCCAAAGAGATTAATTATCTCATGGATAAACCAATTATGAACGAAGACCCAATACTGCGCGTTGATAGCTTTGATAGCATGCATCAATATTATTGTTTAATGCACCGAAGCGCAACCATATCATGACGCTTCACAATGGAAAATAGGTCAGGTCATCCGTGTTCAACTAATCAATGTTAGAGATGGGTTTCGTACGCTAGGATTTATTATACATTTTGACTATAGTTTGCACGTATTGGAAGCTTTGTGAGTCATCAATTTTCACCGACGTTTGCAAAATAATGATTTAATAATCAGTTTGTGTTTGTTTATTGGCAAATTAACATTAAAAAAGGTGTTTTTTTTACAAAATCGTGAAAATTCGCGATGGACCAACAAAATTGTGATAGACCCAAAAATTCGCGATTTTTTGCGCGTTTTGCGCGATCGCGCAAAACTCCGGTGCCTGAATTACAGGTTAAATAGCTGAATATTTTTAGCTTCGAGTGCATTGGCAAAAAAAAAATCAATGTAAATGCACTTGTTTTTGACGATGAATAATGGCAGAAGGAAGATTTCATAGTTTGATATTCACAATATTTTGAAAAAAAAAAAAATATTTAGGTCAGGTCATAGAGGTTGCCAGATCCAATATGGCTGTTGTCATATCAGATGGCAATTTGGTTCAATTCTTGTGACTATTTTGGTTTTCTTTTGCTAACAAGTTACTTTCAAGCAGGGGCGTAACCAGACCTGGGGGGAAAGACTGAAGGGGGAAAGACTGAGGGGTGAAAGACTGAGGGGGGTAAAGACTCAAGAATTTTCACCGATTTTTCGGCGCCATTTTTTCCATATTTTTACAGTCGGTTCACAATTCTGTGTGGGAGGCTTCCTCTTCTTCCCTCTTTCTTTTTTCTCTCTTCTCTTCTTCCCTTTTCTCCCGATCTTTTTTCCCCTTCTTCTCTCTTTCTCTTTCCTGTTCCTTCTCACTTTTTCCTTCCCATTTTTTTGCTCCCTTCCCTTCCATTTTGCCCCCCCCTGGTTACGCCACTGCTTCCAAGTTACTTTATATACATGCCCTTCATCAACAGCTGTTTGAAGGTCTTATTTATTATGACAAAACCAGAATAAAACAAAAAAATATCTATGGCGACACAGTTTTTGACAACTAATTTAGATTATTTATTCCACTATGTACATCCTGTGTAAATTTGACGAAATTTTATTGCGAGCAAATATGATTTTTTCCCCCTTAAAACCCTGGTTTCACACGTCTTTCTATGGAGAAGGTCATATAGAGAGCTTATATAACATAAAATTATACCCTGGTAGGCCGCCCAATTGGTAAGATTCCTGCAGTGGATTTGTTCTGATTTTTTGCAGGATAATAGTCCTTGCATGTTCCTACCTATATCAGATGTCCAAAATTGTGTCCCACTGGGACTTGCTTAAAATTGTTTAAAAATAAAAGAGCAGTTTGTATGGGGTCAAACAGCTGTGCATCAAAGATGATGAAAACCAATTCAAAATATTTACCTTAACTGGGCCCAGACCTAGCTAAATTAAGGGAGAAATGTGTCCCAAAGCACTCTTTTTTTAAACACAGTTCAAAAACTTGTGACCAGCTTGCAAATAAGGCTCACTGGAAGTTTGTGTCAACAAGGCACAAATATTAAGCTTCACACAACTAAGGTCGCCAGACTCCAGAAATTGAACCCAATGAAGGCAATACTAGGAATTTTATCCGGAGTTAACAGAACTAGATACACCTATTTACGACATGATGGAAACATATGGCGTATTTCCACAGAATGATCCGATAGACCCAGAATTTTGTAACCCATAATTAAATACAGCGCTAATGCTTACCCGGCACGTTTCCACAGAAAGCATATAATTGGTTAGTATCCGATTCTACACCAACATTCGGTTGTAACCAGGTGTCTGGAAAGTTGGCTCAGTGCATAGGCTAACATCTGCTGTATTGGATTATTGAACCTAGCATTTAATTTTTTCCACAGCACTGAAACAGGGAACTAACCCGGAAAGAACTACCTCAGGTACGATAATCAGATTTTTTGTGGCTATCAGATTATGAAAAATCTGATTCTAGTGGGTTTTCACAGGCGGGTCTATCGGATAGGCCGGTCTATCGGTCAGGTACCGATAAACCCAGAATTTTGGAAACATGCCAACAGTAAAGTTGCAACATGCAAAGTACCTGAACACAACAGAGTGCTGATAGACATACATACATTTGTAAATAATGATGCAATACATGACCTATAAGGCCAAGAACAAAAAACAAGTTTGTCTCAGAAGACCACGCACATTTTGTTTAAAATTGGTCTTTTAGCGCATTATTATTTTCTTTTTAGGTTTTTGCTCACTTGAAATTTTTTTGGGAAAAATTTTCAGAAAAATAGGAAAATTCGGCCGAAAAAATGAAAAAAAAACCCTTTGGATCATGAGTCAGCCTTCTTATCCACTGGACCACATGTGACTACTGATAAATATCACCAAACTTACCTTTGGTTATCAGCTTTGAAACTATTTCATGTTAGTACAACCAAGGACCTTCTATTTATAACCCAAACAAACAGGCAGATTCTCCTCATTCTCCAGAATTTTATGTGCATGTGCTTGTGCAATAACAATGACGATGCACAGGTACTTGCACAACAACAACGACAATGCGAGGGTTGTGAGAGAAACTACTGAACAAAAGGACTATGTGTAACAAAAGGACTATCTGGCAGTTTACTTAAATTGGCCAAAATGCCGAAGCTCTTTGTTGTACTATATTTTGATTACCACCAAATAGGCGGGAACTATTCGGTTGTTATCGTTCCGCACGTAAAAGTAAAACAAATGTACTTGAGCGTTCGCACAGAATCGCGCGCGCCACGCACACTATACACACTGCGTCTCTTGCGTTGTCTTGCGCCTACATTATTCCATATCAGTTTGCACTGTTATGAGACCCGCCTATTTGGTGGTAATCAAAATATAAACCCTAGCTATAACCACATGTTGCTGCACATTGTTCCAGATTGGTAATTTGTAAGGATGCATAAAAAAATAAGTTGTATTTTTCCCAGTGTAAGATATATATACAAACCAAATACGGATGATGGGAACATTTTTGCACAGTACATGCCAGTGGTATACATTCTTATTTGGAGATTGATCATTCTCTCTTTATCCTTTAACATTACATCAATAACCTTCCTTGTGTATAAAACCTCTTTGAAAAACAGAATATTAGTTTAGGAGTAAAAACAAAACATGCTTACCCTCTGCAATCTCCCTGATTGGATAATTGCCAAATATGCAAATACCTGTCCAAATATGAAGTCTCTCTCCTCCTGTTATGAAACAAAGCACAGGTATATGGGCATTATAATTATAGTCCATGTGTCTACCTCTGTGCAGTGATGTCATAAAGTTTACGCCCGCGTCAAGAAATGCCGTCTTTGTGCTTGCGCGTAAAAGTGCCATTGCTTCATGTCAGCACAAGCGTTTTACTCTTGCGACCAACCAAATCTCACGCTGACATCACCTCAATTGGTGCTGATTCTCTGTAACTTTGATAATATTATCTGTAAAGAATTTTTACCAGTTACCTTACTGGGTTTATTTTACAAAATCAGTACTTCATGTAAATTTTATGTTGATGTTATCTACTACATTTGTAGTTTGTTTTTATTTGGTGGGCCAACAAGGGCAAGCCCAGAAAGCTCCACATCTAGGAGTGCAGATGAAGTGTGGCACCATGGTGTGCTGACTGCTAATTCAAGCCAAGAGAAGGCTCATTTTGCATTTTTTATTTTCAATCAATAAAGGTGCAACGAGAGATTTCACATAAGGTTACCCTAAAAAATGAAAAATCTATTTTGTCACTAAGTAAAAAGCTTTCTATCAGAAATTTCCAAGTGAAGGAATAAAGCTGAAAAATTTTTCTTTGGTACAAAAATGAGCAATTTTCTAATTCATAATTATAGGAGTAATACCAAATTCAGCCTAGGTTTTTATCTGAAATTAAGACATAAAAATTGTTTCATTTTTTTCACTTTCAGGCCATTTCTGAACTCACCAGACAAGGTAAGAAATCTATTGGGGCTTAATCTATATGAAATCACTACATATGACATAATATATGCAGTATGGGTGCCCCCCAAAATCTCTGTTTCACTTTAAAATTTCCCATGTGCACTACACTTACCTGCAATCACCTGTGCATCTATTCGGCATGAAAGAGGGCGTACATAGTTACACGTCCAAAGATTTTGACAAATACTAATAGTTTTGACTCAAAATCTGGACGCATGGATAATGCTGGCAGTCATTTATACACCTCCCCCACTAATGCACTATTCTCCCTGGCCAGAAGAAAAAGGACAAATTTTGCCAAAATATGATTTGGTCCAGAATATTTGGAGAAAATCTCAAAATCGTGGATGTTTTTTTCTCTAAATGTCACTTTGCCTCCACCAAAATTCACAATGCCTTTCACATTCACCCCCCCCCCAGAAAGAAGCCTGGTGCCACCAGGGGGATTTTCTTGCCCACCCCCCCCCATCACAAGGAAGGATATGTATTTTTATTTAGGGGGTTGCATTAGCTATTGGAGCCAAAAATCACCAAATTTTTTGTAAACAATCAAATTGTGGTCCAAAATTAGGATACAAATCTCACAATTTTGTGTTTCCCCCAAATTTCCCCTTTCCCCTAAAATATAACCTTTTATTCCCCTTAAAATTTCACCCTCCCCCCCCCCCCGAAAAAAAAGTCTTGATTCCACCACTGCTTATTTTGCAAAATGTTGGTTTAATATCCATGCATTCATGATACTTTTGACAAACTTTTGCCCAATATCATAAAATAGTTTGGGTGGAACTTTACTACAAATCTAATGCACATGTGAAACTTTGTACTCTAATACTCATAGCATTTTTTTTGGCCCTCTACATGTATGTAACTAAACTTCTTTACAACTTTTATATTTCTTATTATTGTACACTTTTGCCTTTGACCACAAGATGTTCCTGTATGAGTGTTGTGCACATCATCAGTGAATCTTGGAACTTTCTCAAGAGCTGGTAAGATATAATGGGGGAAAAATCATTTACCACTGTTAAAATCATCATTTGGGAATAATCTATTATGTAGTTCCGATATTCTGTAATTTTTCCATTCAGTTTCTGATGGCTATTCGAACCTCGTGTCACAGCGCTTGCTCTTCTGGGTTTCCACAGATTGTACATGCATGACCCCGAGCAGTAGTTGGTTGGAATAGATCACAATACATGCCTAATGCATTGGTGTGATGGTCATAATTAGCATTGCCCTCCCGATTTTTTGATGGTTGAGGATTCTTTACTATCTCTACAGTGGCTTGTATTACAGGGAGTAGCAGTGGGTCCCAGCAGTAAACTAGACTCCTTTATAAAGATTGTTGAGTGTCGTGTAACAAGTTATATCCTGACAAGCTGTCTACTTATTTTAATGGCTAACCTATGAAATGATAGCTCAACATGTTGTGGGATTAGGCTCAGGGGTGTTGGTCTGTGTTGCCACCAAAGTCTTTCCATTTGTGCCGACAAGAACAATTTCAAAAAAATGTCTGTCTCGCGGCGCTCACTTTCATAAGTAATTGTGTCGGCAAAGAACAGTTTGTCGGCAACATAATGTTTTTAACTGTCGGTTCAAAAATTTGAGAAGCGGGATGGGGGAGACCAATATCAGCACAAAATTGCAATGGAATTCTTCTATAACATATGTACTTCACTACATCCACCTACATCTTATTTTACATTAATATTGACAGTCAACTTTTGCCAACAGAATTCTGTAAAGTAAGTGGTAACCCCCCCTCCCCACAACACCCCACGTACCCTTTAGGAAAACGGGCTGATGCTTATGCAGATGCGGTGATATAGTGACAAGAACTCCCATGCCCACTGTGTTCAGAAAGTTACCGCATTAATTCAAAGTTCACCACCACACTCGGATCGCATATCGGTCACATTCATGATGAACAGCAGCTGGGCATGGTCACTCTCACTGCATCTGTATCTGCATCTGTATAAGCCCTGTTTTCTAATGTCGTAAGTCTAAGGACAGCCATTGATTCCATAGGCTTCCCGAGTTCACAATGATTAATGGCTTAATTTTTGTACAACATGTTCCTCAAAATTCCTTATTATGGTTTTTTTCACAATGTGCTGGATGGCCTTGCCATCCTCTCCCCTCCAGGACCGGTATCAAGCTTTAACCGCCACAGATTGAAGTATGTTTACCTCCCAATGATTCTCCATGAACTGGCCTTTCAGAACATTTTGTGGAATACAAGACATTGAATTTTCAAACGTTCCTTACCTCTGCTACACTGTCCCTAGCCACGTCGTGCTCCTTTTCTTCCCCGATGCTAAGCCCTTCACAAGTCGCTTTAATGAATAGTCCACTTCTGAACAATACAAAGTCTACAATGAACAGATGACAACAAAACATTGATAAGTAGATCATAAGGTGACCACGTTCCTACAACTGACTGACTATAGAAATAACTAATCAATTTACTTTCACCAATTGCTGGTGGCACTGATCTGATTTTTTAGTGGAATCCATGTCCTTTTTTCCATACCATAGACTTCTACCTGGGAATTTAAATGGGAGAATGCAAACATGGTGGGGTGGGGCAAGATTAAGGGGTAGAGGGTGCTGTAAATCTTATGATTATTTAAGATGGTTGTAAATGACAATTTCTAGTACAGAGGGAAAAAAGTGAGAAAATGTGGACATCTAACCCCCCCCCCCCCCCCCCCCCCCCCCCCCTCCCGTTTATGAATATCCACTTTCCGAGGCAATAATAAAGTCTACCCACGTAAGAAACAATGACAAACAACACATTGACTATAGTAGATCATAAGGAGTACCACTTTCCTACAACTGACTGACTATGGAAATAACTATCACTCAACCAATTGCTGTGGGCACTGATCTGATTTTTTAGGGGCATCATGACTTCCAATCACTCTACCTGGGGAATTAAATGTAAAGAATGCCAACATGGGTGTTCATGATTAAGGGGTAGAGGGTGTTGTAAATCTGAACGTTTCGGCAGGTCACCCAATTACTATTGGCTCACACCGAAAATTGTTGGACGGGGTCATTTTACATGGGCTTTCACAAATACAATAGAGCAAACGCCTTGCTATTGGGTCCCACATTCCGCACACGTCTGCAGTTCAATTCGATGAAAACAGCCCCATGTTATAGCAGATGAAATTCAATTCCTTGAGGCCAGTAAATGCAATGTATACATTTTCTGAGCTTTGCTTTCTTAAAACAATAGAATAAATCATGTATGGAACAGACTTTTAATGTGCACACAAATTCAATTAATGATTTGGATGCTTTAAATTTGTTGGGATTTCATCTTCAGAGACCACGCGTTTTTCAAAACTTAAAATTCATCTTACATATCATTCAAGAATCCATGATGTATATAGTTTGGCCTAGATCCCGCCTCTTTTTCGTCAACATCGCCAAATTTCACCACTTAGATTCTACTTAGTGGAAGTGTCTTGCCGGAGAGCTTTTCTCAAAATCGCAAACTTACCAAGGAAAAAATACTAAAAACTACAGAAACGGTCAAATCATCACTGACGCAACGTGTGGAAACGCAACTTTTCAGTCAACCGATAGTAGCAGTGTGTAGTAACAACGTGCCGGACTGCGTGCTGCGACAGCGTACACGAGAAGCATTGCTACGGGTGTGTACGCAGAGGCGCATTGTTGTTACGGGTGTGTGTACGCATAACTTATTGTGGGGCAACCGGAAGATATTTTGCTTTGGTTGTCGCTGCATGGCCCCTAACACGACGACCGGTCAAGTGCACGGGTTGAGCTCACAAAGTATCTTTATTCTTCCAAGTTTCTTTCACGACAAAATGTGAAGACACCGGGAGTTTGTCGCTGCATGGCCCTGCATGCATGGCGGACGGGTCCAATTGCACGAAATTTTACGGACACAGAAAGTTACGGACACTTTTAGTAAGTTTAGTCTTCAACTTCCTTGCACGACAACGGGGGAGTTACCATCAAGATGATTGAGGGGTGTGAAAGATAGAAGCGAGGAGAGAGATTAGAAGACGGTAAGTTTCGAGAAGGGACTTAAATAAGCCTTAATACTCATTGGCGTGCCCTGGACCTTTGTATTGGGGGGGACAGGGCTAATGTTCCCTTAACAATTGACGTAGCTAGGATTTTGGGAGACGTGTAATGTACTACCGACAAACACCCGGCTAGCTTCGATCACGGTTTGACCGCTATTGTTTTTTTTTTTTTTAAGTTTTTTCTACTACATGTATTTTTACCCTTACCGGTCCATCTAACACTTCATCATTTTTTTTGTTATAATACTTTGCCTGCTGTAATTCATCCATACCTCATCAAACAACAGCTTTCTAAAAAGAAAAATGTACGACGAAACATATTGCCATGTGGCTACGACTCTGCTCCGAATGGAACTTTTCCCCTACTGGCTGGCAAACCAACCCCCCACCCTCCCCCTGTGCGACGCCAATGTTTTAAGAATATGGCAATCGCGCATTGCGGTTGCAATCTGATGCCATGGCCTGTGAAGCTTTAAGTAGAAGAGGAAGAATGCGGTAACTGATGGGAACTACGCGAGCTTGAACTTTAATTCTGATCCACTTGGATTTGAAGCAATACGTACCATCTGGAACGACCCTAATACGGATATGATAGAACTATAATGGAGCTTGAGGCAGTTATTTACAAAAGTAGAATAATACGTGCTGGAAAAAGTCTTTCTTTCTCCCGGGGTCCCGGCACCGGGTAGGAATGAATTACAAGGAAAAAAAAAAAATAACACCTGTGAGAATTCCGGTTGCATAGTCAAAATTTACGGAAATTACAAATGCGAACTACAGGAAAGACAAGACACAGTTTCCTTCACAGTGATCGCTTCCGTTGCAGTGAGCTTCGTTTCAAGTGATCGCTAACATTTCAGGTGATCGACTAACAGTTTAAGTGATCGCTCCAGTTCACTCAGCTAGCGGGAGCCCGCGCGAAAGCAGCCCTCCCCCCTCTCCCTGTAGTGCTTTTAATTCGTTGTTTTACCCCCAACACCCTTTTATGTCATATTAGACCAACTATAGTAGTTGACATTCCGCAACAATAATAATTGTTTTATAAGAATTCAGGGTTATTTTGGACCTCAAATCAGGACATTTTCCAGAGTGTTTTTCCCACAGCGATTGAGTGACAGCGATTCATTGTTCTCGGTACAAGAAAATAACGCATGTGGACGTGACATCTGATGACTGTGAAGTGCTTATTTAGATGGCTGTAAATGGACCATTTGAGTAGTAAGGTTGTATTTCAGGCTATGTCATGTACCACTAATGTGTGTAGCCTCCTCCAGCTTTTAATTCTTGCTCTTGCTTCTCTTGCCCCAGTGCTGTTGTCTTTATGTACCCGCATGTTCATCTCCGACATGTTCTCTGTCTTTACCTAAATACCGATTTAGTTTTACACCAGCAGTATTTCATTCCACTTTGAATGGGAGCTGAATAAATTTGTTTAGCCGCGCCATAGAACTAGTATAAATGTAAAAATAATATTTGTTGCCCAAAATTTTTTACGCTCCTACCATCAAACCAACATGTAGGAGCCCTAAGATTTCACAGGTAATTGAGAAAAATATTGCTTTTCCTTCCTTCCGACACCAAATGTTTGACTACTTCCTGTAAAATCTGGCCTGGGGTTCTGGGGGGGGGGGGGGTCGAGGCTATTACAATCGCAGTGATCATACATACCATGTGGTTTTAGTTGCTTGCTAACTGCATTACTTGCAGGAGCTATAGTTGCTACTAAGATTGCGAGTAGATTACAGAGGCTATAGTTTGCTTAGCTAAGACTGCAAGCAGATTGCAGGCTGTAGGTTGCTAGCTAGACTGCAGCAGATTGCCAGACTATAGTTGCCTAGCTAAGACTGCAGTTAATTACAGATCTTAGTTGCTAGCTAAGACGCAGCAGATTGCCGAGCTCTAGGTTGCTAGCTCGGAAGCTGCACTAGATTTACAGACTTATCGTTGCTAGCTAAGACTGTGCACGGATATTGCATAGCTATAGTTGTAGCCGTAAAGACTGCAGCAGATGCAGAGCTTATAGTTTGCTAGCTAAGACTGCAGCAGATTGTCAGAGCTATAGTTTGGCTAGCTTTAAGACTGCAGCGATTGCAGGCTAAATAGTTGCTACAGCTAAGACCTGCAGGCAGATTGCAAGCGCTATAGTTTCTAGCTAACCATGCAGCAGATTGCCAGAGCTATAGTTGCTGAGCTAATATACCTGCAGCAGATTGCAGACTATAGTTGCATACTAAGACTGCAGTAGATTACAGAGCTATAGTTGCTAAGGCTGACTTCAGGCAAGATTGCAGATCTATATTGTCTAAGTCTAAGACTTGCAGAGATTGGCAGAAAAAAAAAGCTATATTTGCTAGCTAAGACTGCAAGCAGATTGCCGCATAGTTGCGAGCTAAGGACTGCATAGATTACATAGCTATTAGTTGCAGCAAAATAGAAAGCTGCAGCCGATTGCCAGGAGCTATAGTTCTAGCTAAGACTGCAGTATATATTACAGAGCTATATTTTGCTAGCTACGACTGCACAGATTGCAGAGCTATGTTTGCTAGCTAAGACTGCAGTAGATTACAGAGCTATAGTGCTACTAAACGGCAGCAGATTGCAGAGTATATTTGCTAGCTAGACTGCAGGCAGATTGCAGATGGCTATAGTTGCTAGCTAAGACCTTGCAAGTAGATTACAGAGTATAGTTGCTACTAATCCTGCAGTAGATGGCAGAGGCTATAGTTGCTACTAAGACTGCAGTAAGAATTACCGCGGCTATAGTTTTGCTAGCTAATACTGCAGTAGATTACAGAGCTATAGTTGCTAGCTTAATCTGCCGTAGATTTACAGAGTCTATAGTTTGCTAGCTAGATTGCTGTAAATCGCTGCTGTTCAATCATGTGTGCAGGCCTACCAATGAATTTATTTTGGGGAGTGCGGGAACCTCAAAAAAGTGTCAATTTTTTTTGGTAAAAGTGGACCTAACCCCCCTAAAAAAATGGTGTTTTTTTTTTTTTTTTTTTTTTGGAATTTTTGAACATCTCATCAACCAAATGTGGACTTTCTTCTTATCAAAATTTTCTTTAATTTTGGGACCTTTTATGGAAAAAAAATCAGGCAAACATTTTGAACTTTTTTGCCCTTTTTGTAGAATTTTCGGGGTGTACGTGCCCAGTGTGTACAGGCGTGAGTTTGTACGTTGATTGTTGTTCCTAGTGGTTAGGTCTACATTTTCAAAGTTTTGGTTGGTTCTCTTCGTACTTTCCTCCTCCCCGCTTCTTCATCAGCCTATGTTTTGGCTGTTCTCCAAGATTGGGGAGGGACTACAAACATGCAAGACAACAACAACATTGCCGATTTTGAAGTTTTTACTTCATGACTTTAAGTATGAATACTCCAATCTTGAATGATAATCCACTTTGAGTTACTTAGAGCATAAACTTGGATGGTGGCAGTTGATGTCTACACAATTGTGTGGTGTAAAAACTAAAGTAAAGGAGGGATAAACTAATCTTATAACCAGTAAAGATCGACAAAATGACAAAATGTGGGTGCACTATAGGAACATGGTGCGAGAGAAGGAGCATTTGTATGATGATTTGGCCGATAAGTATGTGCAAAGTGATGTGTGATTGAATTGTTCATCTGTTTTGGTGATTTTAACCCTTTCACCTGGACCCGTGCTAGGAAAATTCATGGGCCGCTCCCACCATGGACTTTAGGGATACAGATTGGCAATTACTGACCCCCAGTCGGCAACCTGTACGTGTGTGCCATACATTACAAAAATCTGAATATCGGTTTGCAGTTTCATTGATAAACGGGCCGATAACTGCCTTCGAGGCAGAAACTCTGGGCTAAAAATCTAGGGCAGTCTGCGGTCAGAATTGGCTAATGTCTCGCTAGTTTTTTTGAGTAAATGGTTTCAAGGTTGACTTCATGGCCTAAACAAATGGCACCCGTCTGAGCGAATTCTGGGAAAAGAAGTAGCCCAAGTCCGTGAAACATGTTTCATTGTTCACGTGGACTAGGATTGCAAAGGTTTTTTGAAGTGTTCCCACATGATGGAATGTGGTTTGGGGCGCGCCCTCTGGCCCCCCCCTGTTGTTGGGGCGTGTTTGTGTCGTTCCTGCCCGCGGCCCAAATGACTTGACGCAGTGGTGGGGGTGGGGTAACCTGCCCTTACAAATGGGAAGTATCTGATATGCCTATGGTATATGGATGACGGGAAGCTGGGGTAGGGAGCTATTTAGAGCCTTATTTATTTATGCCCTAAAACTGTACATTTATTTCAATTAGTGTCTCAGAATCTGAAAAAACTATCATTGGAATTTTTGAATTAGCCGTGGTATGACAAACTTAAAAGATACCCTACAAATTAATTACCACAATAAATAGAGCAATGTTAAAAATTACACCCTTCGCCATAAGAAGCCTAGTTCAACTGTTTGAATTGAATACCACTTTAAATAATGCAATCAATACAGTGCTCAAGCCTTAAATATTTGTGGTTTGTCTTGGTTTAAACCAAGGTTTTAAATCTGGTTTTTGGTTCCCACTCTAAATGGGGGTGGCCGGATTCACCTCACACTTCACAATCTGCTGCCAATCCACGTTTTTCCAGCGGTATGGGGGCCTAGCCTTTGGGCAACCACACCGACCCCCCGCGGCCCTTCCAAGGCGCATCTTTGTCTGACTGGTCCGCCCCTTAGCTCTCTCAAGAGCTGACGCCCTTGTAGGTAAATCTTTTTATTCTACAATAACGGCAAAAAAAAAAAAATGTTGTATGGATAACCTGGCCCGAAGCCTACTTTTGGAAACTCACGCCTGTACAAAGTATACCTACCTACTTTTTTGTTTTTATTTTCCAAAATCTTATTTTTAAGAGTTGTTTTTAACCCTGATTGTTAAAAAAACACGATTTTCTTCTCAATATTTTTTGTGTTTTTTGTGTTTCTGCTGTTTAACTTTGGCATTCTCTTTCTCTTTACGTCATTTTTTTCCAATATACAGTCAAAAGTATCAATATTAAATAACATTACATAGACTATTTGTGATGATTTGATGTTAGTAAATGCATTTTAAAAAAAAAATCTGCCCGCCCTAGCCTATTCGCACTGGGCCCTTACTCCCATCAACATTTTTTTTTGGCCTAACCAGCTAACCCTCTCCCACATGTATTTCCTAAAAACCTGATGGGGTTGATAGTGTGGGAATTGGGAACCTGGTTTGGAAGGAAAATTTTGTCATGTAATAAAGAAATACATAATATTTAAGGGAAATTTGCAAATCTTGGAGGGAAATTTGTTTTTGTTTTTTGATTGTGTTCCTGGGAAATTTGGCTTTTTTCCAGTCCTGGCCCTGAGACAGGTAGTAATGGTTACCGAGGCCACCACCCCCCCCCCCTTTCGGAAGAGACCAACCACAGGAACATCACAGCAACTTTATTTGGTACCAATAGTAGTATGGGTCCTCCCTCTTTCCTTGATACCAACATGATGTACCCCACAGTCCTAGCATTACGTCACAATGCGTCCATAAAGTTCGCATGTCAGCAAAACTGCCATTCCCAAGACACCCAACAGGAAAAATTCAATTTTTTCGCCAAAAATGTTTCGGAAAATAGATTTTCATTCCATGCGTTGTTTTTGACTCTACTACTTGATGGGAAATGCTTGTTTTATGTATGACACTCATTTTAGGAGCTTATAATAAGGTGGTTAGGGAGGGGTGCTAAATTGCGAAATAATCAATTTTCCACCATATATTCAGTATTTTTTCGTACATCCCTCAAAAATGACGTCATGGTTACGTCCATAATGGGGAATGTTTGTACTTATGTTGGTACCAATGGAAAGAAGAAACTCTAAGCTACTCTTTGGTACCAAATTTAAATTTACAGGAATCGGGGCGAAAATCAACGGGGGACCCCCCTTCGGATTTTGTTAGCAAAGAATGGCTCAGTAGAACGAGGGTTAAAGGCTGACTCAAGCGATTTCAAAATATGTTTTTTTTGTAGTACTTAAAATAGTCACCATAACGAGATGCTTACTTCCAAGGTTAGAGATGAATCTGGCTCTTTTTTGTTTCAATTTCACGCAGGTAACGATATTTATGCCAGTATAAACAGTGCCATAGGATACGTGTGGCCTATAACAAAAATTCTATCTAATCCAGAAATAACAAAGTTGTGAATTTCTCCATGAAGGACTGTTGATAAGAAAGAGCTTATTTATTCCCACATGATATTGATAAGCATTATATAGAGATTAAAGATCCCTGGATGATTTCCGCTGCCGATCCGATGGCCACTATATTTTTGTGTAGTATTGGCCAATTCTCCGCTCTGATCTGACGATTTGCCCCACTATATTAAAGATTGCATTGGTTGCAAATTTAAACTTTAATAGGAAATTGGGGATTGAATTATTATCTATAATAAATAAAAGAGGAATTCCCCTCAACCTTGTCCCGAGTTTTCTCAGAGATGCCTCTATCTCAAGTTCTGATTTTTTGACATTTGGTTGGGATAACCATCCTGGTTCGTTTGACAGTCCTTTTTCCAAACTATTCAGTTACTAGGAAATAACCTGAAAACGGTCGGTTGCTACTGAAGCGCATCGCTGATGCATTAATGGGTTAATCACATTTCCGCTGTGGCTGTGGCATAAACTATGTAGCAACACGCCGCCGCAGACTGTGTGCAGTGACGGTGTACAAGGGGCAAGTTGTTGTCACTGCATGGTGGATTTCGGACTGTCAATATAGTTTTCACAGGGATATTGGGAACAAAAATACTAACTTTTAGGTGTCACTTTTTTATTCAACTCTTCTTGCACGACCGAGATGTGATGACCACCGGGGGGGGGGGGGGGGAGGGTGGGGTCTGGGGGTCTTCTTGCCCTTCCCGCACTCCGGAAAGTTTGCCAGTGCAATCCTGACACTTTATCTAGTCGGTAGAAAATAGGACAATCAATACGGACGGTATACTGCAATTTGGGTCTATGAGAAAAAATATAATACGTTATTCTGGAATACTGGGGTTTTAGAGAGAGCATCAAGGATGCTGGGGCTTACTCCATACGGTTGGCGTTGAGTTGTGCAATTAGGTGAAACAAACCAATTAGTGACAATTCCCATATCCTAACGTCCCCTAAAACTGCAGTTTTTCCACTTTTCAAAAATCCCCCCCCCCCAAAGAGCGGACCCGATTTTTGTATTTTTTTGGGGAATTGCCCTAGATCTAAACAAAAAAAAAAGAAAATAACGCTACCCCCTTTTTTGCGGTGCTCGTCAGTAATGTAGTCTTTTTTTCCCTCGCAAAAGATGTTGGTATATAGGCCATATAGCCAGTGAAATTTGTTTACTGTTAAGGCCAACCAAAATCAAGTTTGTTCTCAGTAGTATTGCAAAAACCTAAATGTAAATGCAACTTTTTTTTTTTAATTTAAAACAAAAATTGAAAGGGCTTCCCAGAAATTGCTCAAATTGCTAAATGGCAAGGTCAAAGACATTGCAAATCATACTTGATTGTCAATTAAGTAGTTTTATAACAAAAAAAATATTTTGGATCAATGGATTATCTTATAAAATTGAAAACATTCTATCATCTGTTTTTTGTCTTAACATGCAAATCTCCCTCCTCAGTAAATAAAAAGAAAAACAACAAAAACAGTAAAATGGCTGCAATTCATGTCCTGTGGCCTACTACTTACTGGCAACAAACTTGAATCCCTCCCCTGCTGATGCCACTATTCCAATCTACCACTGGCTTCCACCAACCATCAACCTAACCCAGTGGATCCTGTATTCATCAATACCTGACTACCACCCCCACGCACCCCCCCCCATCACCATCACTCAACTCACACCATGGAATACTGACTTTTTCATGTCAACCACTGATTTCAGTATCCATCAACCATGGGCAGCAAAACGCTACAAGACTATAATTAGGTTAAAAAACCTATTTTTTGCAACAATTTAATGGCGTACGGTACGTGTTATATCCGGATTAAACAGTAAAATATAGATGACATTGAGGATTAGGGAAGTGCTGTGTATTGCGCCATGCCCGGGGATTAGAACAGATGATTTCCAGTCCTCATTAACTGCTGTTTTCCCAACTTTATTACAACTTGAAGAAAAGTAATTTTCTTTTCCATTTTGACATCTTTCCCCATTTGTTCAATTTCCAGAAATTGTATAAGTAAAACTACTTCCTTAATACCCGGATCTACAGTTATAAGCTAAATGCATACATATACATTCCCCTTCCTGTCAGCCACCACCTCACCACCCCAAATCAAAAACCATTTACTGAAGGAAAACGTTCCCCACCTGTCACCAATAATGATCCTGAGGAACTGATCCTGTCAACCAAGTACTACAAAATTTTGTCAGTACAGGATCTCCTCTCCTGCCACTTTGGTCTGTTTTTGTTTTTTTTCAATTTGGCTGTTCTGGCTTTCTTATACTCGATTCATCTGATATGTGCGCCCTAACCTTTTTGCGGAGGTGAAAAATTCAATGAGGGGCGCAGGGATGTTGTTAATCATGTTATTGTGAGAATGTCAAGGTCCGAAAACACTATTACGAAAATAAGTAACATTTCCAATACATGAATGAAATTGTATTTAGTGGCAGGTGAGTGGGTTTATAATGACCGGAGTGTCTCCAAAGATAATCCGTGTGGCACGTGCATTTGTAATTCTTATTCATTTTCTCCCTCTCCGACTGAATGAATAGGTCCAACTCCAGGGGGACAAACGTATCAACAAGAATCGACTATATAACCTGTTACCGGGGGATGGGGGACTTGATTTGAGGCCCAAAAATGGGGTTTCCAGAACTAGGTTTTCAAAAATTTAGAAAATAGCCTATCTCAAATCATTCCCAGCTACTTTTGCGGGGGTTTTGAAGAAAAGTTGGTAGAATGTGGCTTGGGACATTAAAGAGTAGGGTCTCTGGAAATGGGTCTAAAATGGGGGTCACTGGACTGAAAGAGAGCCTGAAAATGAGGGACTATAAGTGTAACAACATCTTCCTCCCAATGTGAGAACTCCTCCCCCCCCCCCCAACCTGTTACATTTAATCTGTTTTGCTGTCATAACCCACATTTTGAATCTGAAAAACTTTTTAATTTTATGTACCACATTTTACCTTAAACATTTAATTCCAATCTCACACAATCACACGCACCTGCACACATCAACACAGGCACAGGCACACCCAAGTTTACACCTACACACTATCATAACATAATGATTGGCCATTCAAAAGGAAAAAAAGTAATATTTTTTTAATTTTGTCCATACATAAGAAAATTTCTAAATTTAAGATGTAACATACTCCATTGTGCCAAATCAATTGTATTTGCACTGTTCCTATACCTAGTGTAAAATTACTAGTGCATTGCTATATGAAAGAACTGCAGAGGTGTCATGGGGTCACTCTAGTCCAAAACTAAACATCCAGGTCCTACACATAAGCCCATGTGGTGTATATTCTAATTACTGACGCTTGTGTCCAAAACATGGTTCCCTGTTTCTTGGTAGAGACCTTACTAATAATGCATGCAAAGAGTCGCCAGACAACTACAGTTAACCAGATATTGACTATGATTTTTAGTCTAAAAGAATTGTTACAGTGTACACGTTCTGTGTCACTTAAATATGAATCGGGTGGTGGGTAAAGTCAAGAAAAAATAAAAGGGGTAAAAAAGGGGAAATTTAAAAAAAAGTGGGGGGAGAAAAAAGAGCAGGAAGATCCCTGTTTCTTGCATGTTAATGTATTCCAAGGGGGTGAGTGTTTGGGCCCTATAGACCTTTTGCTCACCTCCTCCATATAACTGTTTTGTTTTTCATACTGGTGGAGTATGGGAAACTAAGTTTGATGAACATATTATCCTTATCACCCAGCACTCTCTTATAAACTTACCTTCGGAACCAAAAGGGGAAAGAAAACATTTGAGAATAGCCTATTGGTTCCGGGTCAATATTTCCAAGGTATAGAAAATACTAACTACGGGAATAACAGGACCTTGATACTTTTGTTTTTGATTACACACATGGATTAAGGCCTATCCGCTTTTCTTCGAGAACTATATACGAAGTTTGAGGTGATATAGGCCGAAGGAAAAAAGAGGGAGTGACGGGGAGACTACGGGTTAGCACCGGGGAGTACTATGTTGAGAGAAAAAAAAGTTAACTGAATCAAAGTTAACGGGATGAAAATATTGATGTGTTTATTATCTCCAAAATGGAACTACATGAGCTACAGGATATGACGAAAAGTAAGAGAACTTCAATTTATGAAAAGTTGACATAGAGCTAATGTGCCTACAGGATGAAGGAACTATATACGGGGTTTAAGGAGGAAAGGAATAACAGAATATACTGAAAGCTGGCCACGACAAATGCCGGGGTATAAGAATTGTGTGGAAAAAATCTATGGGGTAGAGGAAAAACGGTCAAATACCACGCTTTGGTTTGTGGTATGACGGGAAGCTAAACGGGTTTATAGACAAACGCGGGGTTATTTTTGAGAGAAAAATATTAAAACTCGGAAAATTATACAGGAGGTGAAATATTGACGTTTTATTATTTAGAAATCTGTAACTAGGCCTATATGAGTTACAGGATATAATGGGAACTTCGAGAACTTGAGCTATTAAAAAGATTACGAATACGGGATATGTTGTGACTAGGGGGGTCTAGCTAGACCATGCGACCAATTCGCCAAAATTGTCGTTAATCATAGCCTGGTATGGTTGCGGCGGTGTAGCTACAGTGTGTCACCTCTTAGTGATCGCTTCTGTGTCAGTGACCGCTCCTGTTTCAGTGATCGCTCCCGTTTACTCAGCTAGCGGGAGCCCGCGCGGGCCTCCCGCTAGTAACTAATAAATCTGTGTGGTCCAACAAGTTCCGATGAGGAATTTTGGAGGTCATGTTCTTGTGTTTATTTCAAAACTGTTAAAGTACCCATTATACTTTGTTAGTGTTAAAACAAAGAATATAAATTTGAGTTTTAGAATATTATTTATTTATAACATTTGGCATTCACCAGGCAGAACCCAATATTGCTATATGCATTAAAATCAAGGGACGCCTCCAGAACAGCGGGGAAAGATTTATGGGAAGAAGTCCGATTTTAGATGCAGGAGGAAACCGAAGTTAGTGGTCGAACAAGTACCCCTTACGAAGCCGATATTTCTGAACGGGAACAATGGACCAACTTATGTGCTCTTCAAATGCCTTTTTTAAGAAGTACTTACATTTTTTCCTAACCGTCCCAGCCGACAGTATAAAGCCACAGTAGCCATTTATGAATAGTAACTATGTCGAATTGTTAGGGTAACCATGCCGAAAATGCACTGAATACTTACCCAAGTACTGGGCAACACTCGCTGCAGTCTCACATTGATCAATTGTTGGCTACTGCTTTCGTTTACCATCCCGGAGAACGCGCTGTCAAAATTTGCATTTGAATGTTGGCATATGCAAAACTACGTATTGTTAGTGCTGTTTTTATGACGTCTCGTAGAAGTCTAAGGTCAGAAAGAAATGAGCACTTTTTTGCACAAGTGATTCTGAATTTTTATATAATATTAAACCAGATTTTAATGATTTGTATTGGTTCAAGAATTTTGGTATGTCAAAACATTATTACATAAATCAAAATACACATTACAACACAATTGTTTATACTTATTGTCCTCAAGAAGCTTCAAGAAATGTCCCCAAGAAGCGTTGCAGTCAAACGATGATATTCCTCAACGATGCGAAGACTTCAAAAAAAATGACAAGCATGCACAGTCAATTATAATCCGCAGTATATTCCATTGGAAGCTTCTTAGTCCTGAAGTTACTTTTGTCCAGCCGTTCAAGACGACAGGTTAAATTAAGTCCCGTCGACTATAATAAAATCCACAGTATATCAGTCCAAGATAATCACCCCCACACGATTTCTATCTGTCCACCATTGGAATCTTATTTTAATTCCCAGCACTTTTTGGCTCAAGGTGACAGTAAATAACTTTGTGGGGACTCCCTGAGCCTTACACTTACAGTGTTTGATCTCAAACAACACGTTTTCTAATTACAATTTTTGGGAATTCCCCCCTTCCTTCCCCTATTGTGCAACTCTAACAGGTGCACTTAGCAAACAAACTAAGGGTATTCCCCTTTCTCTCTTTTATATTACAAAGTACTTTTCCCGTGAGAAAATCTTTTCTCATAACAATTGAGAAAATAATATTTTCAAAGTTAAATCAGAAAATGGAGGCCATATAACCATCCCTCCCCCTTAAAAAGACAATTTGAAATGAAAATGAAATTTTCTCCAAAACTGGCTTATATACCTTTAAAACCATTTTGTGGTTAATTTTACATACGTTTACACAGTGCAAATTTTACACCTTTTTTATTATAATGTTCTTGCATGCTGCCATTTCAGTCTATAATTACATAAAGTTGTACTATCAAATTTCCGAACAAAATTTCCGGCCAGCTCTGGACAATGGCAGCTGCCAAGACATTATCTTTTCCTTTGAGATGTCTTATGTCCAGATTGTTCTTGTAGAGTTACACTCACCTGACCAGTCCTGTTTCTATTTTTCCTCTTGTGGATTAAAGTCACGGATTGTGATTCGTGTACACTAGAACCTGGGTGCCTGTTGTACTCAAGTACCTTCAAAATTTTGGCAATGACAAACAGCAATGCAAAGACATTCCTTTCTCTATTGTTGAGTAGTTTTTTTCTGATGTTTGGTCAAACTTCTTTGAGTAATAAAATACAGCTTTTACAAAATCATTTTCCAACACATCTGCATTGCATGAAAACTCCACCACAGCCTACGTCACTGGCATCAACGGCCAACTTGAATTGTTGCTGAAAGTTGGCGCAACCAAAACTTTCGCATTCCAAATAGCTTTGATTTGTTCTCAACGCTTTTTGGCATTGCTCGACCACACTAAATGTTGCGTTTTTCTTCAGAAGGTTGTCCGCGGACAACGCAATTTCTGAGAAATTTGGAGCGTATTTTCTGTAATACCCAACTCATACCTAAGCCTCTCATGAGATCTCTCTTGCCCCCCCTGTGTGTGGGGAATTTCTCAATTGCTTTATCAAGCTTTTTGCAGTGATTGGCCTAATTTGCCCTTGTCCTACAACAATGCCCAAATATGTGACATTTGCCATGGCAAAATCACCTTTCACCATATCACAGTCAAACCCTGCTTGAGATAACTTCTCAAACATAGATGGAGCTGTATCTGGTGTTCTTCCCATGTTTCAACTGTACACAGGAGATCATCGCCATAGGCTTCAGCAATTTTCTATGTCTGCAACTACACTGTTCACTAATCTCTGAAATGTTGCAGCAGAATTTTGAGCAAATGCCATTCCTTTTGTCATTGGTATAGGCCATCGGCATACAAAAGGCTGAAATTTTCATTGGCACCGTCAGTGAGGGGAACTTGCATACCCACCCCCCCTTCAACAAATCAAATTTTTGCTAACAAATTTGGCATTTTCCACCAACTCTATCGATGGCAATCATCAATCCGTGTGATCGGATATGATCATTTTTGGAACAGATGTTGACTTTTCAAAATCTTGGTGACAAAAAACTAAATGAACCATCAGTTGGAACCAAAATTCATGGGGAACTCCAATCACTTGTCTTGCTGCGTTGCTCTACTATTCCATTGTCTACATGTATTTCACCTCATTCCTGTTGTTGCAGCAAGTTGATTGGATTCACCCTAAAGGATGTTTCTTTATAGGCTCCGATTCACCTACATCAATGTCATGGGTTATCCATGTGTCTCAATAGGTACATCAGGAAATATGCTTGTGTTGCCCGCTCATGAATTACCTCTTTCAATTCACCTTGTTGACCTGTGGGAGTTGACCTATTTTCTTGTCTAAATTGGCAAGTATGTCAGAATTTTGGCAATTTGAACCCCATAATCATTTTCTGTGTTACAGTGGGTGTGGTTTTGATCAGGTCTGACTCTGTGATGTCATCATTTTGTACACTCCTCAAAAAAAACCATCTAATGACATTAAACATTGCCAGGCTTTAATGTCATCATCCTTTCCTTATACTCTTTGAGCATATTTAATGTGACCTAATTGTCGACTTTTACGTCTACCTGTGTGGGGTGGGGGTGGGGTTGGATCACATGGAGTCAAGGGGGGGGGTCTCGCCACTTTGCTCTCAATCTCATATGGGTTCTCAAATCTGGCTTGCAAAGGATGCCTTGTATGGAAAAAGTGGCCAAAACTTTGTCACCCGGCCTGGAAAGTATCGCTCTGCTCCTGGACCTTTGTCATAACATGTTTCATTTTTTTGCCTGCTCTGTTGAGATTTTCTGTTTGGCATTTTTCCTGTGGGGCTTTGGAGGCCTGTGCCTTAATTGAGACACATAGTCTTGCAAATCACATCAGGAGATTTTCACACCACCACTTTTCTTTCAGTAGTTTCAATGGTCCCCGAACTTTGTGGACCAAACCCAACTCAATGGACTGATCCTATTTGACTCTTGTACAGTGCCTCCCTGGTAGCAAATCACAGGAGATGTAACCCTCTCCCAATCCCTCTCAAATTCAAAACAATGGTTTTGATCATTGTTTTCAATGTTGGGTGGTACCTTTTCTTAGGGCCCCCCCCCGGGATCTGGGTGGTCATGCGAAGAACTGTACTGGGAAATTCCAAACTGTTCCATGACTGTTGGAACAAACCTGACATGAATTTGATCCTTATCAGACGAATTGAGTTTGGAAGGCCTACTAGGAGGGTGAAAAATTTGTTAGAAAGAGCTTTCACTATCCTCCTGTGCCCTACTCTTTCTCAAGGGTATAGCCTCAGGGAAATCTTGTGGACCCCCATGATGGGTCATTAAATATGATTTTTCCTTCCTGACTTGGTCTTTGGAAGTGGTCTAGTCCCTACGCATTCTTACGTGGCGCGCTACTAATGGCTCATAAAATCTTGGTATTGGTTGCAAGGGAGCAGTAGGGATTTTCTGAGGTGGTGTTGTCTTGCCCCCATTTGACTGTGTGACAAGGTTTACAATACTCAGACACAACTCTTTTCTGAGTGAAGGCCCACCAAAAAATGACTCCCTAATTCTGCGTCATGTGTTTTTCTCACCCCTAAGAGTGTCCTGCCATGGGACGATCATGGGCTATGCCTATTAGGCCTACTTCCCTATGGTATACCATTTTGGCCCTACAAATTTTGATGCACAACCTTCCATTCCTAGTCTACAATGGCCATCGAGTGGCCCGCCATTTTCTCATGAGGAAAATAAAAACCCCCCCCTTTTGCTTTAGAAGTACATACATGAATTTGCTCGGCTTCCTGTTTGCCGTCAATGCCCTCTCACCTAATTTCCTGGGTCTTTGTACTGCTCATTTACCCACTGTCATGGCTTTAAAAGGTCTCCTTTACAGTCCCTAACTCTATCCATGCTTCAGTGGCTGATTTTCATTGTTTTACCATCTTGTCACGTTGTGTGCTCAGGGCTGGATTTTCACTAACAGGGAATTTGTCCTCCCCTGAAGAGGGAAGATGAAACATCCAAATTCCTCTAATCTTGAGAGAAAAGTATCCTTCCTCTAATTTGGGACCAATCATCCTCGACGCTCTTCCTATATGTGTTGAGTTTTTGACTCATCACCTGCTCACTGTTTTCCTTTGAGGCTTTTCTGTCTTGTACCTATACTGCACATCCTGGGACATGTCCCTTTCCTCATCAATTTATCCTGTAACGGGCACCTGGGAACTATGGGATCTGGGAGTACTTTCCCCCCCTGCCCTGCCAATCATTCCCAACAACATTGGATAACAGGGGGGCAATAGGGGATACCCCCTTTAACTGGGAGTTCTTGTCTAATAAACACCCAATTGGACAGTTCCAGAAACCAATTCTATTTCAAATTCAACCGTTTGTGTAGAGTGAACACTAATACACTCCGGGGGAGGGGTCCTTCCCCTTGAATCAATTGCACTAGGTGTCCTGTGGTGGAACTCTCAATATCAAATGGAAGTGCATCTTCAAATCACTTATTTAAGGGTTTTGGTCTAACTTATCCACCTGAACGTGACCCAAATCCCTCCAAACAAAAGTCCCATACCTTGACTTTTTTTTTCTGTGTCAATTCCCGTTTGTGGAATTTCTTGTTTATGAACAGATGAATGAACTTTTGAACCTCAAAGTAACTGCACAACCCTTGGTTTGTACTCACTTTTGGCTTTCTCCATTTTTGGGTGGATAGCCATGTATCTCCCACACTGTGACCTTGTAATGTCCTGGCCTTCTTACAGTGATTGCAATGTGAACTGTGATTTGGGTCCCTCCCATGTTTTTGCTTATCACTCATTCTTTCTTTACTTCCCCTTTCACTGGGAACCTGACTGGGATTTCCCTCCTGAGTGCTACAATGAGATGCTTTTTATAACCCCCGACTTTTGGTTGTACTTGTTTTACCGTAGTAAACTTCTTGGCTAGGCCTACCATTAATTACTTAATTTGTGTTTCAATGCATATCATCGGCCTTTACGGCTGCTTCAACCCACACCTGTCCATTTTGTTTTTCACCAGATGTGTTTTGATATCGGATGTAGACACTGGTTTGAACTCTTCAACTAAATCAACTCTCCTAAGTTGCCAAAATTTGTGCCCGATTTTCTTTAGAGCAGCAGCGACAAACATTTTTTCCTTTACAACACGGCAAATCAACATGGGTCTGTTCTCCCTTTTGCTGACAAGGCCTGAATTTTTGTCTATATGCCTTTCCAAAACCAATTCATGTGCTTTGAGCACTGCCTGCACTTACCTCGTCATAATCAATACATCTGTCCAATGACATGGTCCGAATATATTTCTCGGGCTTTACCAAATGACCAATGAACACTGACTGTACCAACAAGGTCCAAGATTCCTTGGGCATTTCCAGCTATTGGCAATTTGGGTTCGTCAAAGTGTAGAAGTAATTTTTGTCTACTTCCTGTTCCTGAAATTTTGGAACCAGGCTAATATTTTTCGCCGCATCAACACCAGAGGGCTTGGAAGAGTTTGATGAGCTCAGCCCTGTTGGTCTTTCAATTTTTTCTAACTCTAACTAACTGGGGGGAGCTTCAAGCTCTTTTCTTTTTCATATCCATTTGCATTGCAACTCCATCTCTTTTTGTTGCATTCTTTTGCATTTTGCATTTGGAAGCGTTTTCTTTTTCCTAATTCAATTTCCTTCTCTTTCTGTTCCTTTTGATTTGCATTTCAATTTCCTTTTTGCTTTTTGTTCTATTCTTCGTTTTAGTTCCATTTTCCATCTTTTCCATTTCTATTCCAATTCCTTTTGAATTTCCAGTTCTTTTAAAAACTTGAATGCCTCACTTTTGCCCTGTTCCTTAATTTCTTCTATCCTATTCAAATATGAACTATCCCAAAACTCTTCCTGACAAATTTTTCACATCAAATTATCTTTGATGACTTGCTTTCTAATTGCATGTTTGGCCCCTAAGTCCTAAAATGCTGAGGCTAGCTTCTTACCTCAGGCTTTCTTTCCAAGCTCATCAACACACTTCTCCAAGTTATTTGCCCTATGAACACTTCTGGATAACTCCATTGAGATTGTACTCAACACTCATAATACTAACTTGAACCAAACTACTACATGGTAGTACATGTAATACAACCAAAAATTTTGTATGTCCCAAAAATGTGCACAATTATTTACAATATTAATCACAACACTTTTAAGGTGTAAATTCTTAACAATAGCTCAAATTTTATCTCAATCATTCCCGAATCCCGTACGAGCCCCCAATTCTGGTATGACGTCTCGTGTACACCTAAGGTCAGAAATAACCTTTCAAACACAATGAGCCCTTGTGCACAAGTGATCTGAATTTTATATCAGATAACATATTTTAATTATTTGTAATTGGTTCACGAATTTGGTATGTCCAAACCATTATTACATAAATCAAAATTAACACATTCACCATTAGTTAAAATACTATTGTCCCTCAAGATTGTCCATAATGTCCACATGAACCGCGTTTGCAGTTCAACGATGATATGGCCTCCCATCACAGGCGAAGACTTCAAATGACATCAATGCCAAAGTCACAATTATAAATCCTCAGATCTTCTTAGTCCTGAATTTAACTTTTGTCCAGCAGCTTAAGACAACAAGGTTAAATTAAGGTAGGTCCCTCGATAATAAATCCACAGTATATCATTCCAAGATAATCCCACGATTTCTAATCTGTCCCATTTTTGGAATCTTATTTTGATTCCAGCACTTTTATTTTACGACAGTAGAATAATTACAGCAACTCTGCTTCACATGAATTATATATCCTGGCACTAGGTTCTTGATACAGGTCCTGCTCCTCATGCAGAGTAAAACTAGCTATCCTCTAGCACTTGTTACTAGTGGATGCTTGCGGCGGACTTCCTCCAATCTAAATATATAACCGACTTCACCAAGATCCCAGGTCTAAAAAATAGATTATTACCTAGACTCATTCATAAACATAACCTGCACAAGCTGACCAATTAGAATTCACTAAATTTACATCACTGATCGTCCACTTTCCTATATAACTTTGGTGGGGAAATTCCCCTGATCTTTACGTGTTTTGATCTCAAAACATAAACAGTTTCTAAGTTTAGCATTCTTTGGGAATTCCCATTTCCCCCTATTGTGCAATCTAAACAGGTGCACTAGCAAAACAAACTAGGGGTAATTCCCCTTTTCTCTCTTTTTTTCTAGAAACAAAAGTAACTTTTCCTTCCCGTGAGAACTCTCTTCTCAAATAAAATTGAGAAAATAATATTTTTAAAGTTTAATCACAGAAATGGAGGCCATCTCAACTGTGCCGAGTTTTAAAATTAGCATTCAGGCACGTTGGCAGAGCGAAGTTCTATGCAGGGCGCGCCATTGGAAATACAATTTTTTTTTTGTCAAAACAGACCAATTTGAATACTTTAGAGTACACATCTTTCTAAATTCTTTTAAATCTAACGTCACACTCGATATGAAAACCTTTACTTATAAAATTCCCTGTTACTCGCTGTTGTACAGAATGGATTTACCACTTCTGAGATAGACTGCTAAACCTGTGATTTCGTTTGTCTTAGTAGCACAGTGATTTGCTTGGGCCGCGTTTCATGCTGCTGTCCCTTCTTGTATTCTGCAATATTCTCCTTCACCTAAAGCTCCAACAGAGCAGGTTGAACGAATGTGAAAATTGCACACGAGGATCGCTGCTTGTTCGCGAGCCGATACGCCATATTACCTGACCTCTATACAGTCAGTGGCCATAGAGCTTTTGTTTCCAGATTAGGCCAAGTAAAAAAGAAACGAGTTGCTCATCCCCCCCCGCCCGTCCAACGATTTTTTACGCCGCCCACCCCGGCTTTTTTGTTATTTGCTATTTTTCAAAATTCAGAAAAAAACCCCAAACATAGCAATTTTATTGTCGGAGATTGGTTGTTGGTTTTTGTTTGTGTGTCATAACAAGACGGGCAAACGCATCATATTGTCATACACTGCATCAGTATACTCACTTGAAAATATTGTGATTTTTTATACCTTGAGCAGCCATATTTAGCTTGGCGGCAATCTTGGAAAAAAATAGCAAAAAAATGAAAAATAGAAAACGTAAAGCCCTGCCTCCTCCTTTTTTTGAAAAACCGGATGAGAAACTCGTTACTTATTTTACTGGGCTATACCCCCACTCGAGAGACATGAAGATGTAAACACATGGCGCTGCTGCGATAGAACCTGTATGTCGGTGATCTAGGTGCCGACGAAATTGCCGATTTTTCCCGTCAAACGTGAGTAATCGCATTGATAGTAAAGACCAAAAGTGCCTTAGTTAACATTAATCCCTATGATATTGCTTAATTGGGCCCTATGTGGGACCAAACGTCTGCATTGCATTATTGCTTCTGGAATGTACATAAGATTTGTCGTTGACCTGCCATATAAAAAAAAAAAAGGGGGGGCCCTTGGAGCTAGCACACATTGTAACACATCTCAAGTACAAAAGGTTTAGTGATTAAATATAGTTGACAGCCTGCCTGACAGGTACCCATGAAACGTGATTCTAAGTGCCGCAAGTGGGCCTTAAGGAGAGAGAGGGGGCCAAGACAAAGATTGTACAGGGGTCAAATTTTAAATTGATCCAATCATGTTGAAAAGTATACCATATTATGTGTCAAACATTAAAGGGATTAGCAAATGTATACTTTGTAATATGTACCAGACCTAAAGTTTCAGAGTTAAGAGGCTAACTGAATTTCGCTCTGTCTCGGCTTTCGCCGCTCGCTATATTCAAAGAATATAGCAGTGGGCCGCCGCCCCATGCCTTTGACCCTGCACGTGACCTTTGATATCATCAACATATGAGGGATCGCTGGTGCACCTATGACAACAGGTTGTGGTTCCAAATTGAACTTAAAGTTTTCAATTAGATGAATTTTACATTTTTAGCCCCATTTTTAACTGGACCTCAAATGACCTTGGACCTTTTCAACATGACCTTTGACCTCATTCCCATAGACGATCCAATGTGCACCTATGACAGAAGTTGCGTTACAATTGAAGTTAACTTTTCAATTGAGGGCAATTTAAAAAAAAACTTAAAACAATTTGTGACACACACATCCACACATACACACGCACAACGGATTGCTAATGCAGGGCGTCAATTGAAGCGTGGACCACACCTCCTCCGTCATCACTTTTTCTCACCTGGGCCAATTTTTATACAGTCAGCAGGATTTTCACCACTACTCACTTGCATTTACAAAAAACAAAAGTCACCGGTTATCACCATATCTGCAAATTTGTTAGTCCAGGCTTCACCCTTGATTTATTTCCAAAGGTGACGCTTAACTTTTGTCAATTTTTGGCAGATTGGAAGCTTCACCACCGTTTCACCATACTGAAAAGTAATTTTCAAGGCTTCACAACTGTGTTTTAATCAAATTGCCATGCATAGTTTAAGTTCACCACTGTTTCACCTTCACTATTGGGTCATTCCATACCAAAACACAAGGTGTGGAAACCCACCCTCTCAGATTTGTTGCAAATTGCAGTCAAGGTACATTTTATTGGGGCTACAGAGTCAAAAGGAAAAATTCAAATTCACATTCCGTTTTAAGTTATGGGCTCTCAAAAGTTTTCCGCTCGGACTATAAAATTGTGATTACGTATTAAAAAACTTATATGCTCTTTAATTAAATCATTAGTTGCCACTGTTAAATCAATAACAAAGGCAAATGAATTTCTTTGACATGTTTTTTTTTTTTTTTTTCCCCCCTTCGTAAAAATAGGCCTCAAAAATAGTTGCCATGGTGCAAAATGGACTAAAATGTGAGACACACATAGAGGGCGCTTATTTTGACGCGTACACCTGATATGAAATTCTAGCCATTGAAAAATATAGCATATACTATACACTCACTGTGATAAAAGTTTGTTTGTATTTTTGTGTCTTCAGTGAAAAAATGTGGATTACATATCAAACAAATATTAAGCGGTTGGTTTAAAAAAACTGCTGAATCAGAACCTTTCACTATAAATTGCGAGAAATTGACTAGTATTTTGGTTTTTTTTTCTCATCCACTACAGACCACTGTTAGATGTGATCAGTATAATCCAAAACATGTCCCAAACAAATTCCTACATGACATGTTAGGTGACGCAGTTCAAAATTTTCCTAGTACCTTAGTCAAATTTTGCACTTTTTTTGTAAAGGTATCTGAAAGTCTGCAACCTTTAAACTCAAAATGGGCCAAAACTTGCTTCATCTGTTTTTCATGAAGACATCAAGATACAAAACTTAATACAAGGATGTGATAGTGTATGCTAATATTTTTCAAGGCTAGAACTTCATAGCAGGTGTAGCGTCAAAATAAGCGCCCTTTTTTTTGGTCCCATTTTAGTCCATTTCCACCATGGCAAAAACTATTTGAGGGCCTTATTTGTACTAGGGGGGATACAAAGAAATTCTATTGCTTTGTTATTGATGCAACAAGTGGCAAATACTGATTATTATAAATAGCATTTTAATAAAGTTTTAATACTGAATAACAATTTTATGTCAAGCGTAAAAAACTTTGAGAGCCCATAACTTCAAAACGAATGAAATTGAATTTGTCCTTTTGACCTCCTATGTAGCCCTATGAATATGTACCTTTGACTGCCAATTTCAACAAAATCTGGGAGGGTGGGTTCCACACCTTGGGTTTTGGACATGGAATGACCCTTGTTAGCTTTTGATGTATTTCAGCTGCGTTTTCACAATCATACTTCACCAAAGTTCATTTATTACAAGACAATGACTACAATTATGATAAAATCCGAATTCCAACAATTCTACAAAAACAAACAAGTTCAATCAGGTTTTCAAAGATTGCAGCAACATTATTATTTATTGTTTAATCAAATTGCCTTCAGAACATTTTGTTGTTTATAAACAATAAAAAAACAAAGTTATAATTGTATACAAAACCGGTTTTTAACTACAACTCTTGTTTATTTACTCTGTAACTGTTTAAAAAACATATCTATTGTTAAACTGTTCATTGTTCGACAAGTTCCAGGTTTGGCATTGTTAGCTTGACATGGGTGTTTATAAATAAATGTACACTAAAAATGATCATGTTGCATTTGATCATCATTTTGACAATACCCATGGATTTAAATTTAGTTTTGTAACCAAATTACATGCTTTTACTACATTGTTATCCTACAATGTAAAAACATGTTTTGGAGTCGTGGTTTCCAAAGCTTTTAGGATTTTTTCCAAAGAGTGGATTTCACTCTGGGGTTCAATTTCCAAGAGTGAAATCCAATTCCAAGAAGTGAAAACACTACATCTAAAGATTTTGCATTGTGCGTGTGGGTACGAGCGTGTGTGGGCGGTGCTATGTATATAAAGTGTGTGTGGTATGTGTTGTGTGTCTGTGTGATTTCCAATTGAGACCAAGAGTGAAAAATTACATCCCAAGAGCTTTTGCGTTTGGCATGTGTGGGTGGGTGGGTGGGTGGGCGCGCCTGTAGTTTGTATGTAGGATATGGATGTGTGTTGTGTATGGTGTTGTGTAGGGTATATATGTGTTGGTATGTTATGATGTGTATGGGCAGATGCCACACTCAAGAATTACTGATAGTTTAAATTGAATTGTTATTATTCTTGTTGGAAAAGTAAGTATATTTCAGAGCTTGAAGTATAGGTAATATACTAAACAAAAACATGTTATTACACTACTGCTGAATACTTTTGTTTTACATTTAGATATTGCAAGCATATAATAATATTTTTATGAAAGGGTTTTACTAAGTGTAAGGGTGGAGACAGTTGCCGTTCACGGTAATATCGCAAACATATTGGGTAATCTCCCGGGGTAATCGGATGTCCTGACGCTTGAAATAAAAATTTACTTGTTATTGCTCTGTTAACTATTTCGCCTAAAAAAAACGTAGCTATGATCAATTCCTTGGTTCCTAAAAAGTACATCGGTCCTCGGACCGCAGTGTCGCCTTCCGTCGCGTGTTGTGAAAATATAGGCCTAACATGACATTTGAACTGGATATGTGACCTTGTGGACCTCATAAACAAAATGAGGGTTTGCATTAATCCATAAACAAGTTTGGTTCCATTGAACTTATTTTACATTTCAGACTTATTTTACAACCTTGACCTCACATGACCTTTGACCTTGGCATGTGACCTTTGACTCATCAACAAATGAGGATCCTGTTGCCACCTATGATTCACGTTTGGTTCCCCAATTGACTTCAAACTTTTATATGAGGTCATTTTAACCCCAATTTTCAGAATATTTCCAACTTGACTCACAGACCTTGACCTTGGCAGTGACCTTTGACCTCATTCAACAAGTGGGGGTGCCATGTTGCACCTGTGACCATAGATATTAATAAGCGAGGTAGATCGGAAACTCGCGCCAAATTGCGATGCCAAACGCACCTCTTTGTTCCATGACGCGACTGCGACGCGATCCTATTTCAGGCCGTGTTTTAAACCGCTCATGAATATTCAGGGTGTACCAAAAAGTACCACATTGAATTAGCATGGATGCGCGCGTCAAAGCAAACTGACTCGCGCTCAAGCCGTGTTCAAGCCACGCAGGTTGTACGCGCTACTCAGTACTCGATGCATGGATTACAGGGTGCAATAAAATACGCGATAATCGGATGTTGCTTTTATTTTAGGACCGAGTTTAGGACTTATACTGTTATACGTATGATGCTTGGTGATGGTAAATTGTTTTTATTTGTTGGTAGAACTCAAAAACCATTCTGTATGAAGTGTCATCATATCCAAATATGAAATTGTTGTGGACGTCATCTCTTCGACGAACGAAAACAGGCTCAGTTGCACCCATTGGATTACACCACTTTATTCCTGTATGTATACCATGTATGATAACGGGAACATAGTGTGAAAAAAAATTGTTTGCATTGCTTAGGCATAATAGCAGTAGAAACAGTGGAGGAAAAATCACGTAAAATAGCGTGTTTTACACTTTCAATCGTTACCGTCACTTGAGAACGCAAGTTTCTATTTCTTGGTAGATCGCAAATTTTAACCTTATTTTATTAATTTCTATCATGTAAAATCAAAACACTGTTAAATTGCAGGTATCGGGAGTTGTTCATTTTAAAATTCAAGATTTTTATTTTTTTTATTTTTTTTAAAAAACCCGCAAAATTCATAAATTTGAGGCATCTTACCGACCGAAAAATATTGTTTTCATGGTGATTGGTAGATTGTAATTATTTGCTCATGTTTGGAGTATAATGGGCTTAACAGGAACATGATAGAGATGTTATTTAATTTCGGGGCTTTTTAAATTTTGCTGAAAATAGACCCATTTTTAAAAGGATTTCTTATACAGCGGGGGTAATGGAAAATTAAACTCATTCAGACGGAAATTATATTAATAGGTGTAGCGGGGTAGTAAGGAAACTCACTAAATGCAGAAAATAAGGGTTACCGGTGTTTTAGTATAAATATTGTCACGAAAATAAATGGTATGGATAATAGTATCATTCTCTTGTTCTCAATTTTCCGGTTTTAACCCAATTGGTGCAGTGAGCCTGTTTCGTTTTCGTCGAATATAAGCGCGTCACAAGTAACCAGGGCCGTCTAACCCCGGGGTCGTTAAAAAGAGGAAAAAATGGAAAACGGAAAAAGAACAGCAAGGAAAAGCCTGGGGAAGGGAAAGGGAGGAAGGAAATGAAAGAAAAAAGAAAGAAAACCATTAGAAGTGAAGAAAGAAACACAATTTAAGGTTGCTTTGTGATTCTCGCACCTTTATTTTGTATGGTTATCATCAGCTATATCTTAGCCTGTCCCTCAATTTTCCAGTTCTCCCGAAGTTACGTTTTGGTGCTATGAGAAAATGTTAGGATCACAGTCGTCCTCAGTCGGCAAGCGGGTCGTACCATTCTGTCAGTTAAAGTAATAACAATTCTTTTCGAGTTAGATCGAATCTGTCTAGATTAGTATCGCTATTTTGGTTTCTGATGACTTTACAAAAGCATGCACTGGACGGAGTTGAAAAATCAACTATGGACCAGGAGTAGGTTTTCTTTACTAACCTCAAAGGGGCAGCTATTGGGTTTTTTTCGATCTTTTGCGACTTTGAATGTTTCCCTCTAACCTGAACAAATAATGAAAAGGTTATTGTAAAACAGCAGTGAAATGTGCTAAGCTATTACAACCGTAATTCCCTGTATCAGTTCCCCCATCACCCTGGGAATAACCCACTCCCAACAAGCTTTTAAAAAAGTATATAAAAATAGGTTTTTTGAAAATCACAAATTGTTTAATATAACAAAATACAGATTATTTTTAATTTTTTTAATTTTTTTAATTTTTTTAATTTTTTTATTTTTTTTGTGTAAAATTCAAAAAAAATACCAAAAACTTCATTATCAGCGCCCCCCAAACTGGCGAAAGTTAATTTGTTTCCCGACCGAGCCCCAACATTTTACGCGTGCTTACCCAACCGCTTCTTGAATGTTTTTTAGAGTTACATTCTGTGCGTAGGAGTACTAGATTACACAGTACGCAAGCGCACGTTAGAAAGGAAAAACACAAAATTCATCTGGCTTCGCTGCCCGTACATCAACATCGCGCGGGAGAGAGTCTTCCTTCTACGCCGCTTCGGCCGCTATGAGATTTCTGTCGCCTCCCCCCTGTGACCCAAGTTTGGTTTTAAATCCATCAAAGTATGTGGATTATTACAAGCAAAGCTAACACCTTTTCAAACAGGAACTCAAAACAGACATCATCAACAACAGAAACAACTACAGTGGACAAAGTGATCCCTACGTCGGTCTCCCCTGCCTTAGGGCAGGGACACAAAAAGGATGGCTAATGAGCAAGATTACCTTTGAGTTGTGAAACCTGTATGTTATTCTTACGAGGGCCTACTAACAGGTTGTGATTCCAATTACTTTTTTCGATTTTCCCACAGCCGTCTTTATTTTTCCGAAGCCGTTCATTTCATTTCAGGCGTTCTGTTGCAAGTGCTTCCAGTAATTCTCCTTCAATACAATCTTCTCTGGTGAAAATCAAACATTTGGACATGAATTCCGCAGGGAAAAAAGATCGACCACATTTTTGTGCTGTCAAAAACGTCCCCATATTCATAATATTAGACGGATAAACCACAACAATCGGATTAATAAGAAGGCCCGGTCTTCCCCGGATCAATCGGCAACAAAACGACGAATGTGCTGTCGGTTTTAGAGCGGCACACATAAAGGCATATTACGTCTCGATGATGAAAGTCTTTTACACCCAACGATCAGTTTCACAAAAAGCTCGTTTCACAGATCAGTGACGATTAATGCAAATTAATAACCCAGTTACGCAATATTACATTCACAAACCAAAAAAATAACCTAAAATTATATGAAGAATCAATAATAACTATAAATTTTTAAGGCGTTACAATCTGGAGAAAGTATCGGAAATAGCACGCTCCAAAAGGAACGTGGATGGAACCCTATGACGAGCGAAGTGGGGAACCCGTCGACAGACGAGCCATACGCCCCATGTGGGTTACTTTTTCATTCAGTTAGCGAGTAGGATTTTGTAAATGGCAGGTGGAAAATATTCATTGCGTCTCTAATGGCACCGATCTTTGCTGATAGGATATTGGTTATCATTTTCAACCGCAAACAAAATAGACTCATCTTTATTCAATGTCCATATTTGTTTGTTTTATTTATTTTCACCGGTTATCCTCTTTTGCTTTGCATGCTTCTGTGCTTTGCGCCCGACTAAGGCCCCCCCCCGGTTCCTGTTGCGGCGTGTCTTTTTTTTCCCCCTGTGATGGACAGCGATGGTCCTTAGTATTTAAAATTATAACCGGTATTTTATTGATTACATTATCAAAAATACAAAAAATATATTTATTTTTCATCTTATCTGAGCCTTAGGGGGCCTCCTACACATAGTTATACAGTTGTTTTAATTTTAATAGGTCTAAGTGATTAAATTTTAAGTCTTTTCACCTTGGCAAATAAAAATGACAACGTCCATTAACTGTTACTCCAAGGTTAGTTCCGGAAAATATAGCTGATCGACCAAGTCAATTATTTAATCACATCGATTGTTCTGACACAGTTTAAAGTTGTACAAAAAAGTGAGGGGGGGTAGGACCATAAAGATAAGTTGATCAGTCATTGATCTCCGGATTATCAACAAAGATTATCATTTTACTCTTTAATACAACACCAATTTATAGGCTCCCCGGTACCCACTTAAAACCTGTTAGCAGCGTGTATTAAAGTGGATCCCCAGTGCGTCGCAAACCTCCATTAGTGTTTTGATAACAATACTACACCAAATTTGTCCTTAGTTTCCTACCGTGACGTGATGCGACTCTAGGTGTCCCGGTGACTCCGCGGACGGCGGTGGATCTTCATGGTGCTTTGTGAGGCAAATGCACGATTTCGAATGTTTTCGACCCGCGAACGACGGTTAAAGGAATCGACGGTCTATCACCAGGAATCACAAATCACACGTCCAAAGCTTAAACCCCTCCTCAAAACGACCCTATAGGTTAAAGCTTCACCAAATTGCAAAATAAAAAGAACGCCAGGACTTCACTATAGTAAGAAATATATTGACCTGAAGCTTCGAAGTCGAGTCCGTCGATATTTGGCGACCGTGAGGAGGGTGGGTACACGCTTAAAATTGACGCCCTCTCTGACATAAGTGGGTCCTGCGATATAGCTGGCGGCCACACAAAAACACCGCAAAAATCAATACAAAAGGGTCAATTCAGTTGTACAAGGGGTCACGGCGAAATTGGCTCCGATTTTTCTGGATTAAAAATCGGTGCCACAATTGACTGGGTGGAGATTAATAGGAAGAACAATAAAGAAGAGTTGGGCGGGTCTACCACACATTCCGATTGCATTAAGGAACCCCCCCCCCTGCCCCAGCCTAGGGGGGTAATAAGATCAAGCACCATTGAATGCCAATGGACGTTGACCTTCTCTACCCCCTAAATGGAAAAAATAAGCATTTAAGACAGTTAAAACTTTCTCTATTTTAAACATATGAACTCCACCAACAACCTTGGCACAATTTTTTTATCCAAATCGCGAGCAATTCAAAATTGGACACCATGCTACAAACTGAAAGTTGAACTTATTATCTGAATTTTGCGTTTTTTAGATATAACTGCTTGAACTTTAGGCGGTACATATTACAAACTCGACCTTTCTGAATCCTTATGGTTAGACACATAACATGGTGTGCTTTTCACACATGCTGGATCAATAAATATTTGACACCCTGTACAAATTGTTTGGCCCAATATGCCTAAGGACACACATTTGCCGGGCACTAAGCATCATCCGTTTCAGGCGGTTCCTTCAGTCTGCCAACATATTCATCACTCAACCATTTGTACTTGAGATGTGTTACAATGTTGTGCTAGCCACGGGTTACGGTAATATTGCCCGCACCAAGTTGTATACCTATGGGGATACAACCGGGTTGCGGTACCGAAACTAGCCCGAAGTTGCTAGGAGAAACCTGCGAGGACGAGTAGGGATGGCAACCAAATTCACATAAAAACACTGGCTCGACGGGAATCGAACCCGCGCCGCATTGGTGATGAAAGGTGAGCGATCGAACGATAACACCACTCGCCCTCCAAGAAAGCATGCGAACAGTGGATTCATTTAGAAAGAACCCCTTTACTACAGAATCTAGAATACAGTTAAATGTCTGTTCGTACCTGGTTTCTGGCCAAATTGCAAATTTCTAGCTTGAGATAAGTTGACAAGTCCCCAACGGCACAAAGGCATTGCAGTCCCGGCAGTGCACCTGCACTCACCATTAACCCGTGACAGAGATCAGAAAATGCTATTATACTTAGCGCTATTGATCCCCACGGCTAATGACAATACAAACTAATAAATAATAAATAAATGTAGACATTTATCATAGCAACTTACAACCAATGTATCAAAGCGCTTTACATGTCGTACGCTCCTACTAGAATACATTGTATGTCAGCTGCCTCTAAACAATGCCCACAGGCCATACTCATCCATGGGCGGTACTCAATGGACTATATTCCAACAGCTCCCCATTAGCACCTGGGTGGAGAGAGGCAAGTAAGGGAAAGTGCCTTGCCCAAGGCACCAAAACAGTGTCCCAGCGGCTGTTACTTCTGGGTTCATGAGGCGGTATTATATCACTGGACCACATGTGCCCATTGTGACTTGTGACGAGAGGTCAGTAAGAGGTTCAACAAAACATCGGAACAGCCTCGTACAAAGCCTCGTCCCCCCTCCCGGAATTACCTCAAAAGAGTTGAGATGAGATTTTTCAATTCATTGAACCCTGTTACTATTAGTAATCCATGTGTTGGCCCACAACCAATTCGGGAAATTCGGTCGGGTCTTGTAAGAAATTCGCCAATTTTTGTATTTCTGTCCGTAAACGGACAGAAAATTATAGCACAGAGCGTCCTACTCTAGTTCTGGAAGCAGAAGAACCAGAGGTCAACATTATCTTAAACCCTATTCTTTTATCTCTTTTGACACTTGGTTCTGCGAACCATTAAAAGAGGAGCAGTGTACATTTAAGCACCACCAACTTAGTGTTACTGTAGAGTGAACGTAAAAACTGATGCCATGACCCTCATTGATGGGTATTATTTTCCTCTGTATCCCTACATTCATTTGCCACTGTTGAATTCAATGCATTTCACAATTTTTCCTAAAAAAAAAAAACAGTAAAAACGACAAAGACAAATACAAATTTCAATAAAATTAAAATTATTAAAAACAAACAACCACTAACCCACTGTGTGCCCTTAAGAACTAGAACCAAGAAAACCTAGTGTTTCACACATACCCTGCTTGACGGCCTTTCAATATGAACTACTGGACTCTTATGATCAATAATTTCTACAGTATCCCAAGGTCACTGTGTGATTATTGGGATTAGCCTAATGCTGCACATTTCCGAATATTATTTCCCAGTCTTGGCCTGTCCACCTTGTGGTAACATCACATTAAGGGCAATAGCTGCCATCATGAGTACATTATAGGAAGTGCAAGAATTTATTCGCTCCCTCTCCTTAAGGCACCATTTGCGGCACTTAAGAATCATGTTTCAGGGGTTCCTGTCAGTCTGCCAACATATTTCATCACTCAACCCTTTTGTACTTGAGATGTGTTACAAATGTGTGCTAGCTCCCGGGTTAATATTGCCCGCAACCCAAGTTGTATACCTATGGGGATACAACCCGGGTTGCGGTACCGAAACTAACCGAAGTGCTCGGAGAAAACCTGCGAGGACGAGTATGGATCGGCAACCAAATTCACATACAACACTGGCTCGACTGGGAATCGAACCCGGGCCGCATTGGTGAAAGGTGAGCGACTCGACCGCTACACCAACTCGCCCTCCCAAAGAAAGCATGGAAAGTGGATTCATTAGAAAGAACCCTACTACAGAATTAGAATACAGTTTAAATGTTCTGTTACCCGGTTCTTGCAAAATTTCTAGCTTGAGATAAGTTGGCCAGTCCCGACGTAAAAAGATTGCATCCTGCAGTGACCTGCACATCACATTAACCCGTGTACAGAGATCGGAAATGCTAATTAATTAGCGCTATTGATCCCCGCTAATGACAATACAAATTTAAATAAATAATAAATAAATGTCGACATTTATATAGCACCTTTCACAATGTATCAAAGCGCTTTACATTTAGTCCGCTACTACTAGAATACATTGTATGTCAGCTGCCTTACAAATGCCCAAGGCATACTCATACCCTTGGGCGGCACTCAATGGACAATATTCCTAACAGCTCCCCATTTAGCACCTGGGTGGAGAGAGGCAATTAAGGTAAAGTGCCTTGCCCAAGTGCACAACACATTGTCCTCAGCGGGACCTTTGGGTCATGAGGCGGTCATTATATCCACTGGACCACATGTGCCCAATGTGACTTGTGACGTAAGAGGTTCAACAAACATCGGAACAGCCTCGTCCACAGCCTCGTCCCTCCGACTTACCTCAAAGCAGTTGAGATTTTCATGTCATCTGAACCGTTAATATTAGTAATCCATGAAAACCAAATTCGTGCAAATTCGGTCGTGTCTGTAAGAAATTCGCAATTTTGTATTTTCTGTCCGTAAACGGACAGAAATTATAGCACAGCGGTCTATTAGTTCTGGTAAGCAGAACCAGAGGTCAACATTATCTTTTAACACTATTCTTTTATCATCTACTGACCTCTGGTTCTGGAACCATACATAGAGGAGCAGTGTACATTTAAGCATCACCAACTTTGTGTTACTGTAGCAAGTAAACAACTGCTGCCATTGACCTCATTGATGGGTATTATTTTCCTTAGTATCCCTCACATCATTTGCCAATGTTGAATTTGCAATGCATTTCACATTTTTCCTAAAAATTACTTTTTAAACATAGAAGTCATATCTTTCAGTAAAATGAAATTAAAAACAAGAAACCACTAACCACTTTGTGCCCTTAATGCATATCACCAAGAAAACCTAGTGTTTCACACATACCCTGCTTGACTGCCTTTCAAATGAACTACTGGATAATACAAGATTATATGATCAATAATTCTACCAGTAATCCCAATGTCACTGTGTGATTATTTTGGTGATTAGCCTTAATAACATTTCCTAATCTTTTAATCCAGTCTTGGCCTGTCCACCTTGTTTGTAACATCACATTAAGGGCACTAGCTGATCATGAGTTACCTTCAGGAAGTAGCCAATACTTTATTTGTGCACTGCTCCTCTATGTACAGTACCAGAACCAGAGGTCAGTCAATGATAAAAGAATAGTGTTAAAAGATAATGTTGACCTCTGGTTCTGGTTACCAGAACTAAGTGGTCTGTGGGACCGTGGGAAACAAGCTTTTGCTAAAAACTGCAAAGTCGGGATCAGCTAAAAGGTTTTTGGTGTGAATAAGCTTCTCTCAAGGCTATCTTTAGTATCTAGTGAACAATGAATAAAACAGAAGGTGCTGGAATCACAAAATGCACCTTTAATCTCTAATTATGCAAAAAATAGATTACCAACACACCCGCAACCCGATTCTGCCCAATGTATTAAAATGGTATCTAAAATTAATTGCCTACTGGACATGGAATTAGCAAAAAGACCACGTCAGACTTTCCAAATATTACCATAAATACTTCTTCTTACGTTTCAAGCTGTATCTCAGTCCAGTTTGTCCCCAACGGCGGTGAATTTTGACGATCGAAAATTTCACACTGTCTGCTCAGCGGCCATTTTGGTTCAAAAGTTGTTCCTCAGAAAGGATCTATTTTAGTTCAAAATTAGCTCTGTTCAGCAGTATTGCACAAACTCAGACAGCTAACTGGGTCTAAAATGGATTCACAAGGAGTCTTAAGTTGTTTTGGAGAAAATTGATCTATTTTTTAGGATTTTAGAGCTGTTTTCGTCGGCAATTTTCAGATTTTTTGAGGAATTTTGTGGGTTTGAAGAATTTTCACAGGTAAATTTAGGTGCAACGCTTTCAAAACTTATTTTTTTTGTGTTCTTTAACATTTTTTAGACAAGAAAAGTGCAAATTTCATATTCCGCAATAATTCGCAATGCTGTTAAATGGGCTTTGGAGATGATGTCACTGCATGTTTAACCCATTTTCGCGCGTAATTCAGCCAGTTTATATGAGAATTATGTTATTTGTGCCAGTTGTGGTGCCAATAAAAACATTCTTATCTAGGTTATTTTTAATGAGAGATAGTATTACAAAAAATGTTTTATACTAGTGTCCTATGACATGTTGTTTTATATTTTGTCACACGTTACACAATAACAAACAATGTCCGTTTCTTTTTGTTTTCCTGGATACGGCGCGGTGGGGTAGTTTCGGTACCGCAACCCGGGTTGTATCCCCATAGGGCTACAACTTGGGTTGCGGACAATATGGTAGGCCAGCGACAAATCTTATGTACATTTCCAGAAGCAATAATGCATGTAGACGTTTGGTCACACATATGCCCAATTGAGCAATATCATAGGGATTAATGTTAACTAAGGCACTTTAGGATTTACATGTACTATCAATGCGATCACTTACGTTTGACGGGAAAAATCTGCAATTTTCGTCGGCTTCTATCCAGGATTCTATCGCAGCAGCGGCCATGTGTTTACATCTCTCGAGGGTATAATCTGGAAACAAACGCTCTATTGCCACTGACCTGTATAGAGGTCAGGTCATATGGCTATCGGCTGCGACAGGCCGCCGATCCCCATGTGCAATTTCACGTTCGTTCAACATGCTCAGTTTGGAGCTTTAGGTGATTGCGAATATTTTGCAGACTACAAGAAGGGACAGCATATGAATCGGTCACCAAGCAACTCACTGTGCTAAGACAATGACATCACAGCTTTAGCAGTCTAGCTTAGAAGTGTAAATCATTCTGTACACGAGACGCAGTGAATTTATCAGGTTTACACGATTTTCAGTAATGAGTGTTTACGTTGAAGATTTTAAAAGAATTAGAAGATGTGCTACTCTTAATTGTTCAAATTCGTTTGAAAAAAAAAAAATTGTATGCCAATGGAGGCGGCCTGCATCAACTTAGTTGTGCCAGCCAGCTGCCCTGGATGCTAAATTTTAACTCTGCACAGCAACAAACAATACGATTTGATCATATGACTCAACATCAAAGCAAAATTTGATCCGGCCGGCGGTTCCTCGGATGGTAACGAAAGATATGTGCAAACCACATTTATCAACGTGAGACTGCAGGCGTGGGCCCAGACTGAGTAAGTATTTAATTGCATTTCGGCGGATGTACACCTAACAATTCGACATAGTTAATATTCACAGAATTGCTACTATAGCTTTACTACTGGCGCGGGAGACGTTTTAGGGAAACTGAAGTACTTTTCTAAAAAGGAAATTTTGAAGAGCACTAAGTTGTTGGTACATTGTTACCGTTCAGTAAATATCGGTAGCACCTGGAATTTATGATCTGTGGCGGGCGCTATTTCGCTATAGAAGTCACATAGGCTACTCGGATGTTTGTGGCGGGCCATTACAAGTTTACCCGTATTTATACCATGTATCAATTCTATACCACGTTGTTTTTCATAAACTTTTCCCGGTCTTCGACAAAATGACACCCCCAACCGGTGAAATGAAGGTTAGAATTTATTTTACCGTTATATGCCGAATTTGTGCAGATTCGTGGTGGGACAGGTGAAATCTGGTGTCACTTTGGCAGCTCCAAGTGCCACTTTTCAAGTCGGCAGTCGGCACAGCGGCGAAAACTGAGCGGGGAAATCCCTGGGGTGTTGCCTAATTGTAACATTACGCTAAAAGTGGAAATAAGGAAATACCTGTCTTAGTCTAGATTTTTGTAGGCTGTTAGCTGGGGGGCTGGGCGGAGTTAAATAGAAGGGGTCCAATTAGCCAAGGAGGGTGGTATAATATTTTTTCAAATGATGTTCTTAATTTTTTTTGTAGAACAAGTTTTTTTCAGTTTTTACACTCTCATTGTCAGAGTACTTAAACGATTTACAATTAACTTTTCAGGTTATTTCTGCATTCTGGTTTTGTGATGATGGATGGCGATGTTCATGATGATGATTGATTGATGATCCGATGGCGATTCAGGGTTCGCGCTAGGTTGCGTTTCTGCGCGATATGCGAATTTGGTTTTATTTGGCCCCAGAAAATTAGCGTTTGAGTAAATCTAAGGGGGTTCTTGCGCGCAGAAAAATATCGCCGCAGACCCCACGACTTTTTTCAAGTTCGGCAAGTGAAAAGTCTGTTCGTGTCATCTTGTAAAATAAATTAAATGATTAGGGTGGTTAAAATAAACAAATAGCAAGCTCCTAATTTTTAAAGCCCGCCGCTGTGTTCGGCCAAGCGGAGGGAGAGGAGATAGATTAGAGTTGTGAAACACAAGACCGGGCAGTGCCAGTGGAGGACCCTTGTTTCACAGACTGAGTGGTCATTTCTTGGCAGATAAGGAACTACCACTTGCTAAACACACGAAGCTGGTTGAGGTAAGCAAAATTAATAGAATACTTAATTAATGTTGAACTGATTTTAACACAATTGAAATCTGCACGAGTAACGTACTCCGCGAGTGTCTGTGTTTTTTTGAGGAGTGCTTTGACCGCCGAGTTTGAAACGACACAATGTAAAATAACCGAGTCAAGCAAGTTTACCTTAACAAACGTCATATTCATCATTCGTATTTGTATAATATTTAATATTCGCCATCAATCCGAGCTTAATCCTTTTACATGTAGGCTAAAACTACCACCTGTTAGACTTTGAGGGTTTTGTTTCAAACGTTGCACGTGGAAATCATCGCCTACTTAGCAACTGCATTGCTAAAATGTCAGTGCCTCACACTGTAAAACGTACACGCGCAACCGGGTGTTAGCGCTGCAGCACAGGCTTAGGGGTTTACGAGGGAAAAGCAGCGCTGTTGTGACCCGTGGTGGTCCCTCTATCAATCGGACGTAATATCAAGGGGGGCGTGTACCGAGTATCCAATCAAAAAGCGAGGTGAAACAAACCTCAAATGTGCCGCCAGCTGCCATTGCTGTAGGGTGTGTCTCTATTAGCAAATCACATCGCGGACTTTAACTTGATCGTCATAAAATGAAAAAAATAGTAGACTGATGGCACTTTTATACGATTGTGATTTTTTTCCGGCAGCCAGGGCGAGTGAATGAATAAAAAAACGATACATTTTTTTTTATTGTGGTGTTAGATATGATCGAGGAACCTTCATTCAGGTATTGCCTGTATTTTTGTAGCTATAATATGAAACAGTAATGAATAGAATTGTGCAATTATTAACTGGAAGGGTAATGGGGAGCAAGGATACATGTGGGGAAATGCCTCATCCACTGCCACCCCTATTTTTATGTGATTATTGAAACACTTGGGTAAACAGTTGGCCACACAACCTTATATGCCCCACCACACCACATGCTGCTGCTGGTGTCACTGATTAGTAGCAATTTATTCCCTGGTACAACACAGTATCTTATCCCTATCTTATTTATATAACTATAGCCATCAAAATTAGGGAATCTGGGCAATTTCTAAACTGGAAACCTTCAATTGTCCAGCACTGATGACTGTCCAGGCAGGATTAAGGCGGCAACCATAGAGTTACGTAAATAAACTATTGGCTCCATTGGTGGAAAATGGTATTGGAAATTCTTCATTGCTCTTGCTGAATTTGAACCGGCAACCAACGCAATTTGGTGAGGCATTGGGACTCAGCTCCTCACTGTGTGAAATCACCATTTGGTAAGCTCACTAAAATATCTTTTTGGGGTAATCAGTGACAATTATCTTATTCTCATATTTCTTTCTGTTGAAACATACGCTTCCACTTAAGTTGATTTTAAAATAATCTATTGAAAGATTTAAAAAAAATCTATTTTCCTAAATCGGGTTCGTAAAGGGTACTTGTTCGACCACTACGGTGGGGTGGGGGGGGGGGGTTGATGTGGCACCAAACCCATTTTCTTGCATTATACCTATCTCTAGATTAGTTTATGTTTTTATTAGTATTATTTATTGACCATCGGACAGGTTTACATCAGTATTGACAACAATTAAAGAACTATGATGAGTATCATGAGTCAAACTGGTCATGAGCGAAGTGGGATTGTGGCAAGTGCGGCAGAAAATTATTTGAAAAATTGTAAAATTAGTTAAATTTGAAAAATTAAATTATATTTATCTAATCAACAGGAAACCAGTTATTTTGAAAGAGGTTTTCACCATTGGGATTTTTTTCTGGTCTCAAGCTGTCATTTTAAAGGGTAATTTTTCATTTTGGGTAGGGTCTACAAAAAAACTCATAATTTACTTTGAAAAAATTTGAGTGTGCCCTATCCGATTCAGGGACGGGAAATTCATGCCAATAAATTCATTGCATTTTAAATCATGTACAAATTTATAATGACAAGATAACCTGCCCAATTTTGCACCATGATGTGAACGGTACGGATTACCGTAGATCCACTCTTGTGCTGCTTTTGCTTTTTATCAATATTTCAAGGAAGATCATATTGCCCCTTTAATCTTGATATCATAGTGGTTCTGCTAATCTCCAAAATGTATCCAGTAAAGCAGAATCTTGGATACCTTCCTCAGTGTTTTGTATCGCTGCTGTCAGATCCACGTGTGTTCGGATGCTGGCCATTTGAAAATCAATCAATCAAATTCCTCCACTAATATGGGATGCCCATTTTAAAACGTTCTATAACAGGAGTTCTGTTTCGAATCTCCTTATTTGAAAATAAATTGATTGAAAATTAAGTAATAAACTTATAATCTCAACATTAAACCCGATGAACTACACATTCAAATTAAAACATATTTTTGTGTCAAAACTTCCGGGGTCAAATGAGTATGATGGCTATTTTCAAGATGTCGGATCACTATGATGAATTTTGATCGGGGAATAGCTGGGAGCGCAGAAAGCGGATTTTCTGGGTAAGAGTACTGTTTTTACTTTGTCGTTATAAGCGGAGGGAATATCGATCAATTTGAACCAAATTAGGGTGCATTTGAATCTCTTGGTTAAGTTTGGATAATACATGATTGCTGGGCCCGCCAGTGTAAGTACGTTCAGGATGTTTGTTGTACAGGTAAATGCATGTACAGACGTAAGTATATAAGTAGTTATGTCTGGAAATCAAATCTGGACGGCGTCGTTCAATGTTGTGCGTTGACTGCTATGCACAGCCGGCACTTGACCCTCGTAACAAGCGTCCTAGTAACGTAAATACGTAGCGCGATTGGCAATACAGCAGAGGTTCCCATTATTGGTCCCCGCCGACCGAGTTTCGGACACGGGGACTAAAATGAGCAGCACCCGTTCGTCCGTCCGTTCGTCGTGGGATAAAATGTTAACCCTGTTGGTATCCATTTATCTGTATTGTCCATAAAGGCTACAATGATGTCAACTTGGTGGAAAGACGGCGGGTTGAGGTGTTCTCGACCTATTAGATGGTGGGCTTAAAATACGCTAATTAGTATCTAATTTGCATAATTTATGAACGTTTCCTGTAATGCCGTGTACATTTTCTGAGTTCCGTAAGGCTTCTAATGATGTACTTGGGTGGAAGGAAGCGGGCTGAAGAGTTCTGACCTTATTTAAGTTTGGGGTGTATTTATGGGCAAATGAATTCAAATGAGCTAAGTAATAAGCCAGAATCAGCGTATTGTATATTTTGAAATGGTATCATCAGAACTCAAAATTCATGCGCTATATGAAAGCCATCATGGGGCACATCCTTTTGGCAATTTAAAAACTGATTTATGCGGCTTGGTATGCAAATATGAGCTAATTAAATATGCTTAATTGCTGTAACTCACTGAACTGCTACGTCGGTTAGGCAAAATTTCCTTCGCTATGATACTACTACATTGTATGCCATAGGGAGGGTTGGGTATTGCGTGGTGTTGGGGAGGGGGTGTTGTGTTTGCATGGTGTTGGGGAGGGGGTAACAGTGTTGTGTGTGTTTTGGGAGGGGGTGGGGTGTTGCGGGGTGTGGGGAGGGGGTATGGTCTTGCGGGTGTTGGTGAGGGGGGGGGTGTGTAGTTGACATTAATCTCATGTTAAGTGATCGCGACATTCGGGGGAGACATATTTACGCATCGCGTAAATAGCGAGTTCGCCTTGTTGTACTTTTTTTTGTTTGCGTGCTACGCTCGGCGCAAATACTCGCTGCGATCGGCGGCAGGGGCCGACGCGTCTTTCAGATTTGATTCCGGACATAGTAGTACAGGGAACCTTTACGTCGTTGTTTTGACATTGGGGGTCGGCACGACGTAAAGGCCAATAATGCATCTGTAACCCGAACCGTTTTTGTGCACCTCATGTAGGGCTCATTGTCCGTCGTGCGGGTTACGGGTTAAAAATTAAAGAAATAAAGGGTAAGCTGTTCATGGGGTTTATGGGAGAATAAGGTGTCCGAGGCAAGTAACAACATAATAATGGGCGAGGCGACGCGAGACCCATTATTTCAAATGTTTTTACTGCCGATGACACATTATTCGACATAAACATGAACAGTCCACCCTTTATTTCTATTCTATACCGTAAGAAAGTAAAATAATACTAGCAACTGGCCCTTTTTCGTACTAACAACGTAACAGCTGTTACGTGTCTTTAGAGCGCCGCTTTTGGGTCTTTCCCGCGTAAATGTTAGTCGTGTGCGCTTATAGTGATGGTGTCACGCGCCGAAAAGAATGTTCGCTTTGCTCACGCATTATAGCGTAATCGCGACCCCCATATTGAAGAATATGGGCAGTAAAACCAATCAAAGAGCGCACTTTTGAAGACTTGGCAGTAGAGGTAATAGAATAATAATTTGTAGTACCGTAGTAGATGGTTGCTTACCTAACAAGGACGAGAAATAACAAAGTTAAAGTAAAAAATGTGTCCTTAAACTGACTTCTTTTTAACACAGGATGAGGCCCAAAACTGGTGACCACATCTGCACTTGCACTGAACATTGGGCTCACTGAAAGCTGGCTGTGTGTTATGCGTGGATGAGTGAACCCGGGAATACAATGACAGGATTTGTCAACACATGGTGGGCATGATCATTGAACAGAGCCCAATAACATAACCTCCACACAGAGTCACTAGTTGCACCCAAAGGGGTGTTAAGTGGATTTTAAAGATTTTATTGAACCTAGCAAACACCACAAAAAACTACTCAAGTTGAAATAGATCTGAATGTCGCCACCAACAGAGGATGTCTGGTTTTTCCTAGCAGAGTCACTCAGAGAAAAGGAATTATGTCCGCTGTTGCATAACATTCATAATTTCTGAAACAAATGGCACTGCATTCTGATTACTAATTTGTTGGACAGAATTGAACACACGCGAGCATGGACTGTGTGAGTGACTCTCGGACGTTTTCTCCGCAGAGGAATAACTTGAGGAAAATCGTTAATGGCCGAGAGTAAATAGAAATCATTGTGTGTTGTGCTGGCAAAGCGTCCAAAAGTCAGCCAGAATTATTAGGTGTTCTGCCGGTAAAGCGGCCAAAAATCAATGAGAATCATTTGATTTTCAACGTCTTCTGCCAGGAAAGCGTCTGAGAATCAATGACCGGAATGTACGCTCTACTTCCGGGTGTGCAAATTTGACCTTGACACATCTGCTAAATTTGGACGGCTCGACATAAGACCACAGTGGGGAAAGCCCTGTGGGACGTCGGGTACATAGGCGGTGCATGGTGGGATACAACATGGCGACGTAAATTTATTGTTATGTTGCGTGGACGTCTCAAAGTCAACCGGAATCAATTGGTTTCTCAACTTCTCCTGCGGAGATGATGGCCGAGGGTCAACCAAAATGCCATGAGGTGTTTTACGGGAGGACGTCAGAGAATCATGAGAATCCAATTGCCCCCCCCCCCTTGATTGATTCTCATTGACTCTCGGACGGGTTAGGGTTAAGCAAGGATTAACCGGTCATGTTTTGGTTTAACTTTTGCCCATTTTGGAACATTAGAATTCTAACCGTAAATGCAGTGGCATTTACGGTTAGAATATTTTGAACCTGAGGTAGTGCCGGTAGCATGCATATGCATGTCAAGTTCTGGGTGACTTACCTCCATTAGCTATCAGACTCACCACACAATGGCGGCGATGCTGCACCTCAGGTCATGCAGGTAAACTTTAAATTTTAATATTTCCAGGTATATCGCAGGATTTTCATCAGGCACCCCATTATTGGTAATGTTTTTCCTTCTTAACCATGTAAACATTTTAGAGATTCAGATCGGCAAAGGTGGAAAAATCATTCAACATCTCGGCCGCTTGCTGAAAAACTTGGCACACTAAGCACATGAATTTCAAGGGTTCAGAATTGCATCGTGCAGGCGTATTGACCCAGCCAAGGTCAATGACGTCACTGGCAAAGGGACCGAGCAGTCCCGAAGTTTGTCGAACCTCTTACGTCACAATGGGCGTGGTAAATGTGTATTGTCATTAACGGGGGTAATTAGCGCTAATAAGTGAGTTCGATAATTCAGGCACTATTGTTTGGGTTCATATCCGATTGACCTCCGTGATCCATCTCAAAAAAAAACAGCACAATAAAATTCAAGGATTCTTGGATTGCACACGGAGGTCAATCGGGATAGGAACATTGGTTGTTGTCTTATTGTAGCGCAGCAGTGCTTGAATTATCGAAATTGCTTATTAATTAGCATTTTTTATCTGTGTGTGTGTGTGTGTTATTGTTGTTCTGGATGCAATCTTTTTGTGTTGGAACAGAAGAAGTTATCTCAAAGCAGAAATTGCAATTTTCAAGAACCAGGTAACAAATTGACTTTATTTAAGACTCTGTGAGGGGTTTAATTCGGACGTAGAAAGGGCGCTGGGGGATACAATCAAAGTAGGGACTCGTAATTTTGTATTTAGGGTGTGTGTCGGCTGAGGAGCTGTGGTCAAATTGATGTGTGTCTATACACACGACACACAGTTGACCAACACGTACATCAGGTAACAAATAAGAATTATTGAACAGTGCAATTCCATTGCTGTAGTTCCGTTCAATTAAGAAAGGTTTGATTATTGACACAACTGAGCATTTTTAGACGCTCGTGGTAAAATGTGGGTAGCTTTGTCACTACACCCATCGAATGTGTGTTCCCAGCTTTGCTCAGTACAAACCCTCAGACACACAAGGACAGACCATCTGTGTGGCATATGCATCATGTTTTTTTTTTTTGTTGACATCATTTACTGTTTACTTTCATTTGACAGGAGTAGCTCTATTCAGATACAAAGACTAATTACTGGACAATGTTACAAGATTAGGCCACTGAATTGAGAGATGGTCACTCATCCATACCATTTCACACCTTAGAATAGCTTTATCAACAACCCTCAACAATGGGCATGATTGGCTGTGATGCTTGTTTATGTGATGTACCGTATCATGATATTTACAATGCAGAAAACCTCTTTTCCTTGATTTTTATGAAATTGAGCAAGTGTACTTCATTTGGTGACACTTTTGGACTTAGGTTTAGTTTCACTAATTTTTGTGTCGCCTGCCTTAAAGGTGTGCAACGAGAGATTTCAAGTCATCCATATTTTCTGTGATATGTAGACAGGGGCTAAGCCAAGATTGTAATTTGACGGGAGGCTAAGACTGTCTTTGTGCTCTAAATTTGTCCAAATTAGGCTGATTTTGCACGATTTTGTCAAATTGACCGGGGGGGGGGGGGGGGGGGGCTAGCGCCCCTGAGCCCCCTCGCTGCGACGCACTGTAGATTTCTATCGATTAGATGCTCAAAAGAGTCCCTACCTTTTATTTGGGTTATCAGAAATAACCCTTAAAATGAAAACAAAAAGCGATTTGTATAGGCTTATATTCAATAGAAAACATAGGCTAATTTTTGTATTTGCTCCTATACGAAATTATAAATTTCAAATTTTTGTACCAAAGAAACATTTCTCAGCTTAAAGGGGATGGGCCCGATTCCGATTTAAGGATATGACGTTTTCATCTTGATGATTGCGTATTCACCCAAAAAGCCCCATCTGTAAAGTTAGCGCCGATATTTCAATCCGTTTTGATGCGACAGCTGAAAACGTGTTTTGTAAGCCCCATAGAGTAATGTGTAACATTAATATGGTCGCAAAAATAGGGCACATTTTCGCTCATAATTTCCAAACCAAACATCATTTGACTCTAAGATTTCACAGGGTAAATGAGAAAAATATTAGCTTTCTTCTGATACCAAAATGTTGACAACTTCCTGTAAAATCTGGGGGCTTCTGGGGACGAGGCTATTAGCGATCGGGCCATGGACCTTTAATCCTTTCAGATGGGGTTATTTTTGATGGAAAGCTTTACATCAGGGCAAAAATCAATACTTTCAAACTTTTAGGGACACCTGAATATGTGGAAGATCTCTTGTTGCACCTTTAAGGCAGGAAGACACATAGGGATCACTTGTCCACTGTTGATGTCTGTTGTTGTTGATGTCTGTTGTTGTTGATGTCTGTTGTTGTTGATGTCTGTTGTTGTTGATGTCTGTTGTTGTTGATGTCTGTTGTTGTTGATGTCTGTTGTTGTTGATGTCTGTTGTTGTTGATGTCTGTTTTTTTGTTGTTGATGTCTGTTGTTGTGAAAAAGGGTTAACATTGCCTGTAATATCCACATACTTTGATGGATTTAAACCAAACTTGGGTCACAGGTGCAACTCGGCTTCCCCCATTTGTTGATGAGGTCAAAGGTCACATACCAAGGTCAAAGGTCATGTGAGGTCAAGTTGTAAAATAGGCTGAAAATGTAAAATTGACCTAATTTGAAAAGTTGAAGTTCAGTTGGAACCAAACTTGAGTCATAGGTGCAACATGGGACCCCTCATTTGTTGATGAGTTCAAAGGTCACATACCAAGGTCAAGGTCATGTGAGGTCAAGTTGTAAAATAGGCTAATGTAAAATTGACCTCATTTGAAAGTTCAATTGGAACCAAACTTGGGTTATGGAGTTTACATGCAAGTGAAACCCTCATTTGTTTGTGAGGTCAAAGGTCACATATCAAGGTCAAAGGTCATGTGAGGCCTATTATTCACAAACTGCGAGGGCAGGCGACACAAGCGGTCGGAGGACCAATGTATTTTTACTATTTTTGAGCAACTTACAAGAATGTAAACAAACCAACTTATGAGCCATGTGAACACAAGTGCTTTCAATACCCTGTCTTCCATGAGTGACAGTAGGAACCCATGGATTTGATCCATGTAGTGTGAATATTACATGCATGGGCTAATGAAAAAACATGTGAATACCTGATGCTACTAACATCATATCAGACATGGGTACTTTTAGGCTTTTGATACTCGGTTCAAATTTTATTATCCTACATCCACTTATAATCTAAAATGGTTATATTTTACCGAATCAAAAAGTTTGCATTTTCATGACCATTGCACACATGAATGCAGGATTTTTGTTTTACCAAAGGTAAATGCACAGAAAGTTACGTATGCACCTGTGCATGCGTGCACCTGGGTAATTCAAAGCCTGCCTTCAAGTGTTGTAATTTGGTCAGTCCTACCTACACAGATCAAAACATCACTGTGTTAGTGGGATATAACCCACTACACAGTTCTATTAAAGTATCGTCACGGCGTATAAGGACGCTAGTGTCAATAGACCTAACAGGGAATTCCTACTTTATTACATTGTAGTTTTTCAGCAGTGCTCATTTCAACTTTCAAATGAAGTGCTACAGGCAAACTAAATGAGATAGAGTGCTAAAATTTCTTGAGCAGGTTAAGTTTGTGATCATCTTTGTAGCTGCAAACTTAAAAAAAAGTGAATGAAAAAGTGTTAGGTAAGAACGCACTGTGTCCAAATTTCATGCAACTTTCAAATAAGGTATATCGAGCTATTTACAACACCAAATGCCTTGCAAAAATGCCTGAAAAAAGAGTAAATTATTAAAAAGAAAAAAATCCATTCCCACCACAAAATTAAAGGATATGACACAAGAGGGCGCTGCACACTATTTTCTTGGACCAGAGGCAAAAAAGTTGTAATTTACGTTGAGAGAATGCCATACAAAAAACCCCGCCAGAATGCAAAGTAAAAAATGACCAATTTATAGCCAATCCTATTATTAGTATTTATTCCAAAGGGGCCAAATTGCTTTGCCACTTTTTGTTTGTTTGTTTTGTTTTTTTTGTTTGTTTTTTAATGTGTATGTGGGAAGGCAGATGATTCCATGTTTTGACCTGCATTTTTTATACATTCACCACGCTGTATCAAGTTTCCAAGACTCCTAATTGAAGTAAGAAGCTGAAATCCATGGAATTACCTCTTATTACTAGCTAATTCAGACTTCAGTAGGGGTTACCGTGCGTGTGCTTGACATGATGTGGTATGCATATTAAAGTCTATTGATGGTCATCGATAGCTGATGTGGGATTGCGTACATGGGAACATGTCCTACAATATTGGACGGTAGGCCCTTTGTTGGTTATTTAAGAGGTCGAGCGCACTCTCCCTTCCAACGGGATCAGGTCGTGCTTCGTCCTTCATCATTTAGTATAAATCTGGAGTTTGGTCTTGTGAGGATGCAAAGAAGAAGACGTGATTAAAAGTTAGTTCTACGGGGGGCTATATGAAGCGAGTGTATCCATTGGAGTTATAATTCAACCACATGTCAACCCTATCGGACAAGATGGAACAGTAAATGATGGTTCTCCATGCCATAAGTCATCAATTTTTCCAGTGCTCAAATGATCTGAAAACTATGGCCACTTACGACCCTCAAAATCGCACTTGAAATCCCACCAGCAATAGGCAACAATGGGTCTACATTGGGGGGAAAGGTCCCACCAGCAATTAGCAGCAGGTGGTTTTCGGCCATCTCCTGAGGGAAACTCATGGCTGGGTGAAAGGACCCTGAAAAAACAGGTAAAATTGCTCATACCTTAAAACACCCCATTTTTTAAATGTCTAGAATTTTATGATAAAATCACTTTTCTTAGCCCCCTCTGTGTGTATGTGTACAGGTAGTCTGTGTCCCGGGGCCTGGGGGGGCAACACCTTTAGAGAGACACGGCACATTTGAAAACTAGTGCGCCATCAAGATTTTCAAAATCGAAATTTTTGAATGGATGTAAGGATTGTTATATACAAAAAAGCCCTCACCCGAAATGATTAAGACCAAATCAGCTTCCTTAGGGGAAACGGAACGATTTTGTAATTTCGCGTCGACGGCGACACGACATACAGCAGACGACAAGAAAATGGCGTTTAAACACAAGAACAAACGGATGTTCCCAGATATGCCACTGTTGATCGGTCTATAACCTTTGTGGTTTGTGTATAGTGAGTACGAATAAAAAAATCTCATGTAATACACACACTTTGTTGATTAATAAGTTATGGAAAACTTTATCATCATATCAATGTCCCTATCTGTATTTGGGTAATGTTATTTTTATGTACATATAAAAAAAATATATCTCTGTTCTTCCAAGGCCTAGACTATCATTTGAGAGCAAATTGAAAGAAATTCATATTTGTAAAATGGCCAGTGCCGCTTAGTGGCGCTTCAAAACCCAGGGCATTCGGTGGACAATGGACTAGAAAAGAAATAGGGGTCTTTGGGTGAGATACAGCCAATTGACCCAAATAGATTTTTTGGTAACAAATGTGCAAAATTTCCCCGAGCGAGTCTTTTATAAAAATTTGGCAAAAATGTCATTCAAATAGGGTCTTGTGTGATCACGTTTTCAAATTTTTTCCCTGGGGATAAATTTTCCCCATGGGGTCTTTTAGAAAATTTGGCAAAAATTTCACTCAAATAGGGGCCTATTAGGGTTCATAATGGAGGTCCCGGGCCGTGACCATTTTGCGGGGAACTACTTTGAGAGTGGTTCTTGGGGTTTTTGAGGGTGCTGATCATTTTGCCACTTGCTGTATCATTTTAGCATACAGCAATTAATAATAAATTTGCTGGGTGATTGTGAAAAAATCATAAAGAAAATTTGACAAAACAATTAAGTACTTCATGGTTCTCTCAAAAATTCTCTAATTGCTGTTTCGCTAGGTTTTTAGATGGAGAGTGTTACGTACAATAACTACGAATCTACCAAAAGCATTTGAATCTACACTACATGCATGAAACATCAAGTTGAAGCCACAAATGCCATTTTTTTGCCTATTTTGACCAAATTGTTGAAAATTTTTTTAAATTTGAACTGCATTTTACAGTACTTTCTTCACAACAGTTAAAACCAAAATAATATTTGAAACCAGCTTCAAAAATGTAATTTTATAGCATTTAATGTTTTGGTGGCCATTTTGAAAGCGCCCTAGTGTCAATGTCATGACATTTTTAGAATAATGCAAGGCGCACTTCAAAATCAAATAAACTTGCAAATGTATTGATTTAATCAAAGCTTCATTTGCCAAGTCCTAATTGAAGCAAATTTTTGTCCCTTGATCACGTACCATGGGTGGTTCCCCCCCGCCAACCAACTTTCGTGGGCTTTCCTGTCTGAGGGTGTAGTCCACCCATGTAATTGCCCATGTGACGTGCCCAAAGGATGTCATTGGTCAATTTGGACTGGTGTTACCTTGGTATTGCGGCCTTGTGACGGCCACCACTCAGCGAGTGGCTTAGGTAAAACTTGTTAAAGTTTCCCGCGAATTGTCTATGTTGGTAATTTTGCCTCCCTTTTGTCACAATCCGGCTGGAGGAAGACAGTGCGGTATGGTTCCGAAAATCCCCACCTCCCACCCAAGTGGGTTACTGGGTTGGGGTCCCCTCAGGTTGGGTGCACTGAGGGGTGCACCACAGGTCGGTGGCGTTGGTTTGGCTTGTCCAGGGGCTGGAATCATCCCTCCTTCGGCTATGCATAATGTTTGCCTTGGGTAAACCTTACCCTGTATGGGTAGAGGGGGATGAAGCCAGCCTCTGGCTTAGTATTCTTGAGATTGGCCAATCGCATTGGTTCCCTATTTTGTGTTGGCACAGTTTAAGTCACATTTCCTACTGGAAATGCTTGTGTGTATCACCAGTGTGTTGTCAATAAATTGGTCACTGTCTATCCAGCCCCTTCCTTCCTGCAAACAATATAATTACCGACTCCCTGTGTTTCTATCGTGTGTATATGAAAGAGTGATTTCTGGGAGCAATGAACTTTGCAGGTATTTTCAATTTTTTTTTAATAGTGCCCTCTATGGCGACTTTTTATGAATAAATCAAGTTTGTTTAACTTAAACTAATCACTGATTTGTATTTGTGTATTTAATCCTTTTAGATCTACAGTTGGCCAGTTATGATTTTATGGGGATATATTTGGCCCCAGGTAGTTCATTTTAGGTCATTTTGGCAGCCATTTTGAAAAGTGCCCTCTATTGAGAGTTCCCCACCATTTAGTGACATTGGACCCAGCTTAAAGTGATCAGCACCCTCGAAAACCCCTAGAACCATTCTCAAAAGTACGGCCCTTTCATGACAAAAAGCGTAACTTGAGTTACGCCCTTTTGCCTTGAAAGGGCTACCCTGCAAAACCAATGCAATATGGGATACATTTTTCTTTTTAAATTTTGAGCCTAAGTAATGCTAAAAATATTTTTTTTAAAATATGTATCTCATAATGCATTGTTTTTGCAGGACAACCCTGTCAAGGCAAAAGGTGTAACTTGAGTTACGCCCTTTTGCCATAAAAGGGCCATGTAGTTCCCCGCAAAATGGTCACAGGACCTATAGTCTTTGGGTGAAGATTTTCAAAAATTTTGCAGGGGATAGATTTTTCAAAAATATGTGGTCTTTGGGTGACATTTTCAAAATACATGGGGTCTTTGGGTGACAGCAATGCTGAAAAATGGGGTCTTAAATGCCTTATTACATATGCGGCACTTCCGCCGGGTCTGTGTGTCTGTGCCTTGGGCATGTGTGTGTGCATACATGTGCATGTATTGTAAATATAAATTAATGTTGCATAGAAAGAACTGACAGTTTAACTATTAGCTAAACATCAAATCAAAGTTGTCAAAAAATGTGAAAAATGATTGAACAAATAGGCATTGGGAACAGGATACAAGACATTCAAATTCAAGTTCAACCAAAATATATACATTGTACATATTTTCATTTTCAGTAATTTTTTATATTTTTTGCTTTAGGGGAAGTGACTTCTACGACGACTACAGTGGTGGCGGTGGTGGCGGCGGCGGTGGCAGCGGCGGCGGCCGTTACGGTGGAGGTGGAGGTGGCCGTTATGGTGGCGGCGGTGGAGGAGGAGGTGGTGGTGGTTACAGAGGAGGAGGAGGAGGATATGGAGGCGGGGGTGGTGGAGGGTACGGAGGAGGCCGTGCTCCCAAATCATTACCTACAGAACCACCGTATACTGCATATGTAGGCAATCTACCCTTTGATTGTATTCAAGGAGATATAGACACAATATTTTCAGAATTACTATCTAATGTAAGTATCTGTAATCTGTTGATATGATGCTACAATTCAAATGAAGAGTAAAATCTGACATCAAATTTGAAAGTAAATGACTCATTGTAGCTATGAGATATAACTCTTTTTGGAAATATCAAGATGGCTTCTTAGTATTTCTATAGGTGAGTAAAAAGGGAACTTAAAAGACGTCTATCGCAAGCCATAAAGGCCATAACGTATTTCCGCAACGCGCGTTGCAACATTTCGACAACACGTTGCGATGTAGGCCAATCAAAATCATGAATTTCTGTGACGTATTTCAAAAAATAGACCCACAACGCGTTGTTAGATACCTTTACAACGCGTTGCGAAGGACCACAAGCCATAAGGGTCATAACTTATTGCCGCAACGCGTTGTGAGAAAGTCACAATGCGTTGCAACATTTTGGCAACACGTTGCGGTGTCGGCCAATCAAAATCATGAATTTCTGTGACGTATTTCAAAAACATAAATCTCACAACGCGTTGCAAACCTTGTGAAGTTTACAACGCGTTCTGAAGGCTTGCAACGCGTTGTGAAGTCCATAAGGGTCATAACGTATTGCCGCAACGCGGTGTGGATCTATTTTTTGAAATACGTCATAGAAATTCATGATTTTGATTGGCCGAGGCCGCAACGCGTTAAAAAAAAAAAAAAAAAAAAGAAGCGTAGTCTATCCTACAGAGGTGCATTAATTTGGAACAATCTTGATGCTAAACTTCAAAAATCAGCAACATTCAGTATATTTAAGAATAATTTAAGGCACATTTCATCTAAGCCTTGTACATGATTTTCTTGTTAAATTTTGTTGTTATCACATGCATTGTATGTACCTTTTGTAATTGTTGTAACCACGGCCCTAGTGAAAAACAGCCTTATGGTTGAACTGGGCCTCCGTGGTAAAATAAAGTTGAATGAATGAATGAATGAAAAAGTAAATGACTCATTGTAGCTATGAGATATAACTCTTTTTGGAAATATCAACTTAAAAGACGTCTATCGCAAGCCATAAAGGCCATAACGTATTTCCGCAACGCGCGTTGCAACATTTCGACAACACGTTGCGATGTAGGCCAATCAAAATCATGAATTTCTGTGACGTATTTCAAAAAATAGACCCACAACGCGTTGTTAGATACCTTTACAACGCGTTGCGAAGGACCACAAGCCATAAGGGTCATAACTTATTGCCGCAACGCGTTGTGAGAAAGTCACAATGCGTTGCAACATTTTGGCAACACGTTGCGGTGTCGGCCAATCAAAATCATGAATTTCTGTGACGTATTTCAAAAACATAAATCTCACAACGCGTTGCAAACCTTGTGAAGTTTACAACGCGTTCTGAAGGCTTGCAACGCGTTGTGAAGTCCATAAGGGTCATAACGTATTGCCGCAACGCGGTGTGGATCTATTTTTTTGAAATACGTCATAGAAATCGTGAGTTTGATTGTCCGAGGCTGCCAACGCGTTGCCGAAATGTCGCAACGCGTTGCTACTTTCTCACAACGTGTTGCGGCAATACGTTATAACCTTTGCAACGCGTTGTGAACCTTTGCAACGCGTTGTGAAGGTCGCAACGCCTTCACAACGTGTTTTGAAGGCTGCAGCGCGTTGGATGTTTCCACAACGCGCTAGATACTGCTAGATACTACGCGTTGTGGGGTGAATTTTTTGAAATACGTCACAGAAATTCGTCATTCTCATTGGCCAACACCGCAACACGTTGCTACTTTCTCGCAACGCATTGCCAAAATGTCGCAACGCATTGCGGCAATACGTTATGGCCTTTATGGCTTGCGATAGACGTCCCTATATAAATTGCAGAAAGTTTAGGGTGCAGCATATATTGAACAATGATATAAAAGTATTGTTGATAAACTTCAATTCAAAGAAAGAATGATCGGATTTCCTTGTGTACTAAAAAGGTTATTGACCTTTGCACCCAAATGCAGATTTTGCTTCTTGTCCGCAATTTAGATGTAAGGCAGAGTTTTTATAAGTCAAATTAAACGGGTTCTTACCGTTCACTGTATTCTTCATTCAAACATCTGTGGCCCTGCTTCTACTTGACTGCCCTGAAGATGAACACAGCTTACTACTCTCTCTCATAGACAGCACTGCTCGCTGAAACATTCTTGTTCATCTAATCCTAGCAAATCAGCAGCAACTCAGCTTTGAAGCTCTTGAGTATACTCCGTCGGCCTGAACTAAGGAGTGATGTCATAGCTTTCACGCAGCGATTGTGCATGCGTATCGCGCACGCCGACTTTGTACGCGCGCGATTAAAGCTGTGACTTTCTGTGACTCGCACGTTTAAGACTGCGTGGAAGCTGTGACGTCACTCCTTAGTTCGGGCAAGACGAAGTATAGTTGCTCAAATGTTGCTTGAATATGTCACCCAGAAGAAGTCATCTATAGGATTAAGGTCCAGTGACCTTGGAGGCCATTCAACTCTGTGGCCAATTCCAACAACTCGATTGCCGAAAAGTTTCTGCAGCTGATTTCTGACAATGATGGCATGATGAGGTGGTGCACCATTTAAAAACATTCTCTGGTCTCTGCAGCAGCCAGCGACAATAAGCTAGTCTGCAACAAGAATCTCCTGGGTTGAGACTGTGACGTACTTGAATTTGGTATGGATGCTATCTTAGGTCCTTTCTGGTAATGCAATTGAAACAAGATTGGCTCAAGTTGGGGAGGGGAGTCTTCCTGGTACTCACCCATTGGTTGTTGACCAAGGCACGTTGAACATAAGCAATGTTGGCTCGACTTCTGCCCGAATTAGGATGACCAGATCTTTGTGAGTTCATGTTTTTAGCCGTTCTATGTCCATCAAATTTACGAACAATTTTGAAAATGCAGGATTTACTTGGTACTCTGACATGTGAAAATTGGTTTTGAAAGTGTTGCTGTGTAGCAGAGTAGCTCCTGGTGGACAAAGGTATGTTCTGTGATAGCAGGGGTAGAACTTTGTCGCTGTGTGCGAGAATCAGTCTTGATTCCCCAAAACAAATTTGGCGGGAATCATCTAATTCGCTACTGTGCTAAGTTCTGAAGTTTACGAGAATCAATATTGAATCTCACAAATCAGTTTGCGAGAATCTTTGCAAGAATCGATTCTCGGATTCTCGCCGAAATTCTAGCCCTGGACAGTAAATTGTCTTGCTATTTTTGTAGACAACAGCAACTCTAGTAACCAGCACATGAAATTGCCAGTATTGCTTACACTGCCAATTAATAATGAGAAAGATTTGAAAACACTGCCTAATCACACCAGTACCCTTAGATTTACGGGCTCAAAGAATGGAGCAATGAAACTAAATGAAATCTGGACAGCTGTTCAACGTACCCTTAAAGGTGCGTGTTCCCGATCGTCTTTGGGACCCCCCTGATTTACCCGGAAGTAGTATTGATTTTGATATCAGATGAAACGCCGTATTTTTCTCACTGTCATCCTGAAATTTGAGCCCTCAAATCCATTTCATTCCCAAGATATAAACAAAAAACCGCCGTTTTAGTGGTTAACCATCAATATTAGCACAATACACTGCGCTCTCGATAGCTACCCTCCGCGACCTTACTTTTGCACAAATGTCTCATTTGGGCCCGACCAGAAACCTCTATACCACATTAAAAATTTCGCTACCGCGAAAATAGTCCGCCGATAGCGTGCACTATTTTTCGGGCAACTCACCGCCCAAATTGTTTCTCCAAATGGGAGCATGCTTATCGCTGATGCTACCGGAATAAATCTTTCCAATCTGCCGGCAAATAGCTGCACTGACCAGAAAGAAACGTCAATTCGAGCACATAAGTATCCTTAGCCAAAACGTAGCCTAAGAGTTTTGTGTTATTCGGCGAGTTAGATGTAATTTTCGATGTTTTTATCTCGCCGTATATCGAATTGTATACATGTAAGAGACCGCCTATCCTAGCCCGAGATTTGTGCGGTCCCCTCTTAAAAAAAAAAAAAAAAAAAAACATGCATTATTGCGTCTACCATCAAAACCGCAAGTTTGTTTCCCACGGTACTTGATGGGGTGTATGTGCAAGTACCAGGCTCTCATATCAAGTAGAGAACACAATACACATAAATCGGAACAAGCACCTTTAAGATGCCATCCCAGGATGCCATGAACAGATTGTAAAAATCCTCTCTGTTCAACAGCCCAGAACTTTTTAAGTACTCAAGGGAATTGAATCACTCTTCTTTTGAAATGACAATTGAATGAGTGTATGCGTAGGTGTGTTTATACACAGGTGACTGAAATGTGTGTGGGTTTTTGTTTTTAACAGATTCAAAGCATCAGACTCGTACGTGATAAGGACACAGACAAGTTTAAAGGTAGGCATCTTTATGACAGCGAGGTCAGATTTTATGTAAGAAAGGCTTTATTGTCAAAGTGAACTTTCATTTTAGGGTGTTTGAAGCAAATACTTCTGAATATGTACTGACAATCTTATTCAAGCAATTTATACTGCTTTTCTACAAATTTCAAAAAGTACAGAATACATGTATGTGTGTGTGGAAATGATGTTGTGTATGTGTTGTGTGTGTGTGTAAATTTTTTTGTGTAGGTGTGCTTTACACAGTTGAAACACGACCTTTAGATTTTAGGTTTATGCGGGTGTAGATGCATAAGAGACATAATGCCTAACTTTCCACGCAAGAAGCAAGATGTCTCTTATGCATTTACACCTGCATAAACATGATATCTAAAGGTAGTTACTGTATAGTGGGTTATACTTATAAAGTTTTACTTATTTATTTTTTTCTTTTTGTGGGAAGTAAGAGTGTGAGAGCCCACAGAGGTATTTGACCCATATTCTAGCATTGTTGACTGGTTGAAACTGTGAATTCAAAATACTGCAGTAAAGTTGATTATCAGTAGCAGACATGAATGATTGAGTCTCATTTGTTAACAGGCAATTGATATATTTCCGTATTGCGTAGTAGAAAATTGCTAGCCCTGTAATTATTCCTGTTTTGTGTGATGATTTACACCCAAGTGTCACTCCCATACTTTTACATACATTAAAAGCTATTGATGTAATGATCTTGTGCATCTGTGGAAGAGACTGTTCTGACCTTGCATTTCCCAGAGGTTGGACCCAAAATACTGATTCAGCACCCTTCAGCTAATAGAAAAACATCTTCAACCTTCCCCAAATATCAAGAATGGCATCCTCATTTATTTTGAGAATAAAGACAGTTCTTTCATTAAAGCAATAACACACAGCACATTTTTGAAGAGTGCCCCCAATTTTCAAAATTAGATATTTTTGCACAGTTATGTTGGTAATTGTCTAGGAAACTACACCTGCGAACAAGAATGCTCAAAAATGCGTATTTTTCATAAAATAAGCGATTTTGTAATTAGAATTAGGATCCCAGTTCGGACTTAGCAGCAGAGCTGGAATGCTAAGTTGAATTTAATGTCCGTTCCATTATTCATAGGGGCCAACCATCACCTCCCCTTGGACTTGCCTGAACCAATAAAACAACTCATGGAATGAGCGTAGACATGCATGGTGCTAGTCCTGGCTATTCATAATGGAAGGTCGTTTCCAGCAGCCGTTGAATTATTATCAGAGATCTCCGATATTAATTATTCTAATTACAAAATTCCCAAAATTCCTTCGTTTGCGACCCATAGACATTTCTGCTTAACCATTCACAGGTAAATGTTTAGCTATCCAGTTTATCAATCAACTGTGGTAAACTCTCAACATTTTTGAAAAATTGGGGGCACTCTTCAAAAAATGTGCTATTATTGCTTTAAGAGGCCTCCCATCGGTTTGCTGACATAGTTTGGTTTTGGTTTGTTTATTGTAGGTTTTTGCTATGTAGAATTTAAAGATGTTAAAAAACTTTAGAGGAGGCGCTTACATATGACGGTGCTCAATTTGATGATCGTCCAATTAGAGTCGATATTGCAGACAATAGGAGGCGAGACAGAAACGGACCTGGTGGTAGAGGAGGTAGGTACACCCAATAGCCGGGACTCGCAATACTCAAGATTTATTCATGTCTTATTGGTAGAACAATCAGCATTTCCTTTTACCCTTCATGCCTATGCTATAATTATCGTGTGCTTTTAGTCTCGTTCCCCGACTTGCCCAGAGTAGTATGATTTTGGTATCAGATGAAAGGCCATATTTTTCTAGTCATGTAGAAACTTTGGTCTACATTGTACAAATCAATTTCTTTCCAAAGATCGAGACAAAAACTGCAAACGCTGTTTTCAATGGTTGGGGGTGCGCTCAGCGGAGTGCCCATCTCTCTGTCATTGGCGTTTGGCCCAGACTCCCTCATGTACGTTGCTGTGGGGGTTCGCCACTCCTCCCGCACAGCGAGTCTAATTCTGCATCCCACCATGCCGGTACCATTTATACTCCTGGTGGAGAGAGGCAAGCGAGGTAAAGTGCCTTTCCCCAGTGCACAACACATTGGCGACAGCGGGGCTCGAACCCACAACTTATGCTTATGAGGCGAGCACTGATCCACTGCACCAAATGATGGTTAACCATCAATATTAGCACAATAGCGAATACAGCATTGCAACATATCGCTTCTACCATCAAAAGTTTTTTCCCATGAAACTTGGTGGTCAGTGTATGTAGTGCCAGGTTCTCGTATCAAGTGGAGACCATGATGAGCGGACAAGCACCTACCTTAATGTAATAAAGCACTGATACAGATTAATGGGCAAGGTAAAATAATGAATTAGGTTTGCCGATTATTGAGTGTTTCTTCTTTCTACACTTTTATTTTTTCAATGATGCCAGATCAGCTGGGTTCATTTAGAGGGTCTGTCCTAGCATGCATTGCACACATCATGGAAAAAAATAAAGGAATGTAGGTAGGTAGGGTAACCAAAGTTTTAAATCTTGTCCCAGGGCCGGGTTGTCGGCGCTAAAAAACCGTCACCTCCCATCAGGTTTCTAACAAAATGCGATGAGGAGGGTAGCTGGTTACCCTGGTAGAACTAAAAAGAAGATCTACCTACAAGGGTGTCGGCCATCCAGCACATTGACATCAGGAGGGCATCTGGTCATTATCTTTGCCTCCAGTAAAATCCTCACACAGTATTATTGTTGTGAATTTGAGGTGAATCGGCCATCCCTGTTAGCGGGAACAAAACTGGATTTAAAACTTTGGATTTACTACTACTTCTTTGTCCCCACTAACGGGGTTGCTGGATTCATCACCTCACAACAGCAATACTGCTGTGTGAGGATTTACATTATGAGAATGTATCAGTACATAAATAGTACACATCAAAATTTCATCATTCGGTCATCTTAAGTTCAAGAGCGGTCATTAAAGAGGGCATATGAGAACATAGGATACGATACACTCAAAAGTGATGGTTAGCACTGATATGAAAATACACATTTATTTTAAAGACATGTACACTTACCAACACATATTGCATTAACTTTACTACTGCTATAGAGGCAAAATCCTGACGCTTTCTTTGAATTTCCCGAAGTGAAAATTGTTTGAAAGATCCCAAAATCATTTAAATCAGCATTACCTAACATTGACCTTTGACAGGAAGTATGGTGACATTTTCATATTTCCAGTCATAGGCCACAGACATGTAGTTGCGTTTTGTCTACTTAAGAGTAGTTAAGTAGGTAGTACTACTATAAAGATAAGCATGAACATCAGAGAATTATGTGGGCAAACATACTTGCACACATTACACCTACCCACACACACACACAAACCCACACTCTCTGGTTAACTGTAAATCAACGGTAGGGGCTCATAAGTGATGGGAGCGAGCATATAATGGCCTTTATTTTAATTTGGCCCAGGTTGCTTTTATATGACATTCAAGCAAATGTACTTGAGTTACTAGCCAGAAATTAAATTCACTACAAATGTAAACTAAACACTGTACAGTGAAGCAACCGTTCTTGCTTTTAGAAGTGAGAAGTCAACCTCTTTACTAAAAATATGATGGCTGATGGAGCTCTTTGTGTTGTTGTCATTGACAATGTGTAATTTTGCATTGACATTTAAGGTTTTCGTGGTGGTCCGAGGGGTGGCGGTCGAGGAAGAGGTGGTTACAGTAGAGATGGCGGTCCAGGCTTTGGAGGTGGTGGAGGTGGCTTTGAACAAGGTTTTTAACTCTTAATCTATTTGAACAACACAAATCAGTACATGCTGACAAGTTAGCCTGGTGTTTTAGGTGGAAATGAATGAAATGTACAAAAAAACATGCACTCTTTTGTAAGGATCCACAGATATGCTATGTGTGCTTTTGTGCATACCAATAAATTACCCAGTATGTGCTGATTTGTACTTAGGGTAATTACCGTAGTGGAAGTCTGTGCTGTATTGTGCTTAAAAAGCAATACAATTTACTTGGTATTGCTTTGAACTGTTCAGTGTTTGCCAAGATGTATTTTGAAGTGCACAAAAAAGCACATGCTGATTTGTGCTGCTCAGCAGAGGATGATTTCAGAATGTCCCATTGTACAATGCATGCTTTGTGGTTAACCCAGTGTAGTTATCAGGGTCAAGTAACAGTCACTTGCATAGTACATAGATTCTAACAGTAAATTCGAATTTATGATGGGTATTTGAGTTGTAATTTTCAAGGACCAAACATCAGTCGACAAGGAAAATAAGTTGATGCCTATTGTCTATTATCCCCAGAGGTTTTCTTTGTACTATCGACTGACTACTTAAACGAGAACCGTACTAAGAATAAATTATACAATATATGCTATAATTATTGAACACATATCGAGTGGTTTCATGGAAAAACGGAATTATACTAACCAAAAAAATGAATTAAAACATTTTGTGTGACCATGCGCTATTTGAAATTCGCGCTAGTGTATATGGGATATGTATACGTGTTATGGGATACGGACGGCACAGTAGCGTCATACACCTTCCCATGTGACGCTTTCATAATGTGCACTTACTGTGCCATGTATGACGCAAACATGCCGACGGTATCGCATAACACGTTATACAATAGTGCGAATTTTAAATAGCTCATGGTCAAACTAGGTGGTTTTAATTCATCGTTATGGTTAAAATAATTCCGTTTTAGAAGAAACCACTCGATATGTGGTCAATAATTATTTTATAGAGTAAATGTATAACATTATTCGTTGTACGGGTTCTCCTTTAAGAGTACACAGTATTATGTTAATGATACCTTTGTATTCAAAAGGCTGCACCTTGCTATGCAAACAAGTACACCTGGGGTGGATTTCACAATGATTTGCGATGCATCGTAAACCTATCTGAAGTCAAATGCATCATAAGTAATAGGGATTTCTAACAGCAAAACTTACAACACGTTTGCTTACGATGGGTCGAAATCCACACCAAGTTGCACATAGTACATACCTGGTTGTGCATGTGGAATACACCTCACTGTGATTAAAGAGATCTCATTTTACAGCTTTCAGCATGATATTTTGCATGTTGCCTAAATCCAAATAACCCATGGATGCTGTTGAACACAGCAAAATTTGTATGCTATTCACAAATTTTGAAATGATCTCTATCTCTCTTTTCCAAGGAGGTGGAGGCAGAGGAGGATACAGAGGTGGTGGCGGAGGTGGAGGAAGATACGATGATGATTACCGACGAGGAGGTGATAGAGGAGACAAGGGGCCTCCCCGAGAAGGCTTCAGAGGAGGAGGGCGTGGAGTAGGAGTAGGAGGAAGACGAGATGACAGAGGTCCACCTGATGAGTTTAGGGAAGCAACCCCAGGTAGGCTTGTGTGGTACAATTTATATTGCACCTGTTATGGCAACACTATTTGTCATCAATTAGCAAAGAGCTCTGCATATTTGGTTGTGATCAGTGTATAAATATGGCACCTTAACCTCTGGTTCGAGCCCTGGTAGGGCCAATTGCTGGGATTTAATTGGTACTAAATTCTAGATTTGATTTGTAAGAACTATTGATTAAAACTGGAATTCTCATTTGCTGCTTTCCCCGTGGTTCATTTGGACTTGGGCAAATAAACCATGAGAATTCCTCGTCCTTTGGAGGGGATGTTAAGCCATCGTTCCCATATATATGGAGAATAACACCTGTATATGTAATCACAGCCAGATTTGATAAGAGTAGGGTGAAAACCCCTGGCTGTCCAAATTTGTCCTGGATCCCTGGACATCATTGGAAAGCAGTGTCTTAACACTGAATGATCTACCCAGACTAAATATGACAAAATACATAAATCATGCATATATCAATAATTTAATCACCTGGGGATGAATGGTATGAATCGATTATAACAATTGAATATTACTCAGATCAATTTGGACTGACTAGGGGAAGCCAGGTTTCTAAAACCATATATTTTACAAATGAGTATGTTTTTATCTTACACAGAACATGCTATAATTTCTTATATTTTTACAGAGGAAGTAGCACAAAGGCCGAGATTAAAACTCCAACCTAGAACTAAAGCAGCACCTGTAAATCAGCCAGCACCAACACAGAGAAGCAGTATATTTGGGTAGGGGACAACCCCGAGACGAGAAAGCGTATGAGAAGAAGAAGCAAGATTCAGAGAAAAAGGACGACAAACCCAGTTCATCAGAGCCAGACAATGCCACATGAGTGTGCTGATCCCCCTTTTTACTTGATTTATTGTTGTTAGTGTTACCATGGTTACCACTGTGGAAGGCCACCTCATGTTTCCACCTCAGTTCAATTTTGTCTATGACTGGTTTGCTGTACTCCGGTAACTTCAGCATCTGTTTAAGAGGCTGAATTTAACAGTCATAAAAGCCAAAATCTTTGAAAAATAGCGTTTTGTCAAAGAATGTTAGGTTGTTGAAGAAGCTCAATTTAGCAGGCTTTTCAGGGGCAGTGGGCACCACACGCGCGCACGCTCAAATGATGCTCCCTAAGTGTAAAAGTATTTCATTTTTTCTATAAATAAGTAACTTGTAAATGTTGTCCAACTTTCTGGCAATTCTTCATAGGATTTGATACATGAGCTCAAAGTCAACGGAGGTCAAATTCAACAGGAGTTTAGACATGGAAGGATTGGTGCCCAATCATGTTGACACCATTTTTAAAAAATCATTTTGCTGTAGATGAAGCAAACTATAGGAAATAACTTTTTGATTATATGAAAAGTTTGTATGATGTTTCGTTTGTTTTGAAGAGGAACATTGGTGGAAAAAAATATATTTAGGATGCACATTCTATATCCATTTCAGTCTAGCGACTTTTTGCACTTAAACGTATGTTACAGTTGTACATTTACTAGGTAAAAGTCTGGATTAGGAAAGAGCTATTTTTGTGTTATCTGCTTGCAGGTCGGGATTACTTTCCTAGTATGTGTGCTAGTCTGTGTGGTAAAATGCTAAGCCTGCTCTTATTGGACACATGCTCTTATATGCATTGCCCAGTTAACTTCTAATGGGTACAATGATAAAACATGTTGATCTCTACCATTTGACCTTATTTTCATATTCATCATTATGATAATGAGCTCATTTGCCTGTTTTGGGTTTTTTTTTTGCAAGTTTGTCTGATTCAACTGAAATTACAGTCAGGGACAGAATACAGAATAAGGCGAGCAATCACACGTCTGACGTAATTTGACGGTGCAGAAAAATTGTCTGCCACGAATAATAATCTGTAAACATTTAAAGCTTATTAAAACAGAAGTGTACTTATGAATTAATGTGTCCACTAGTCAAAAACCTGACTCAATTTTTTGACATTTTAAATCATATTCTGATCGAAATTGCCCCTTGACATGTTCAAACCAATTGCAGTCCCTACCGCACTGATTGACAACCCTTGACATACGCACAATTGGACGCCTAATTTTGTCCCTGACTATAATCTTGTATATCTGGTGAAAAAATCAAAATGAGTTCATCTGGGTCAAAGGTCACCAAGAGGTCAAATATTTGATGTTTAAGTTCCCATTCGACAAACCATGACAGCAGATTACACATGCGTTCTGGAAACTATGTATTTTCTGTGCAGTATTTCTAGTTGATTGCTGGCTGGGCTTTAAGTCATCCCTTAAGTGGATTTCTACAAAAATATCATTATCTGTTAAATTTTTGAGGGGGACAATTTCGTAAAGCAAGAAAGAAGTTACCGAATTGGGGAGAATTGAAAATATTCAAAAAAACAAAAAACGCGTAATTAGGATTGTTTTTTTTTAAAGCAGCACTGGCGCATTTTCACAAAAAAAATATGAAATTTCTCAATTTGCTCGCAAATGATAGTCTGTTTATTCATAAAAACAACATACCCAAAAAAATAGGGACATTAATAGGGACTAAAGACATCAGATACATTTGTAGGCTAAGTTTAAAGTTTGCTGTAACTTTAATAAAACAAACGTGTCTATTACATGGAGTCATAGACTCTTATTACTCCATGGACCCCAAAACTTAAACCAACAGAGGTCAAACAGTGTGATGTGCCATGTAAATCAAAACTATGGCATTGTCCTTTTTGTGTTAAACGCCATTTCCGTCAGTCTGATGTCCTAAATGTCGCCAGAGGTCATTATAAATCGTTCTGTTTACCATAAGGGTGCCGATTTGATCTTAATCATTTCAGGTGGGGCAATGTTGATATACATTGTATGAAAGCTTTTCAACCATGCAAAAATATCCCAATTTTGAAAATTTTTGAGGGTGCACTATTTTTCCCAAATGTGCCAGTGTCTTCGTTAAGTTAAAAAATACTGCTCAGCTGAATACAGGGAAATGTATATTAACTGGAAAAATTGGACCAAATGTAAGCATCACCAAATGTCCTCAATATGTCAAAGCATAATAGATCATTTTTTGATGACAGTGCCCCAAATTTTCATATTTGTGAGATTTATGCACCTTGGTGTGATAATTCTTGTAAGCTATACCTGTGAACGGTAATTTTGGAATTAAATATGGAATCCATGATCCGAATCAGCGGCAGCGCTGGAACCTGAAATTTCTGTCTGTCTGTCACAATCTCGTGAAAATGATCCTAAACTTGACTTGGCCATGAACACATGGGAGGCACTGATGGATGATGCTCGACATGCCATGGTGAATTTCCGGCTATTTCATTTGGAAGGACGTTTCAAGATGATTATTATCGAGATCGGATATTAAATATTAATTATAAATCCTCTCATGCAACAATAAAGAAAATTTGAGTTTCCTTCACAGGTATAATTTACTAGCCAATTACCAGTGGCACCTTTGAAAATCTCAAAAATTTTTGAAAAATTGGGGGCACTCTTAAAAAATGTGCTATTGGTGTTTAGAAACAAGGTATATTCTTAGTTTGATGAATGGGAAAGATTTCTTTACAATGTTCTCCTTTAAACAAACTGGATTATTTTAAAATTTTGGTGATTGCAGAAGTGAACCTTTATTCTTATGCCCAGTCAAAAAATTATCTACCCAACAAAAAAAATCCCCCCCCCCCATACACCCCACACTCATTAGGTTTAGGGCAGGCTAAGAGTGGAAGGGATATATTTGCCCATTGGCCATACTGGGGATATATTTAGAGAATAAAGGTATTGTTTTTAGCCTCTGTCAAGTCATATCACATGGGCGACAGCATTATTTTAAGTAGAACACGAGGCGTAGCCGAGTTGTTTTATGTTTTACGCTAAAAATAGTTGCTGTAGCCTGTGTTGATTGGACCACGGATAGATTACCGGGCAAAGAGGCAAAAAACAATACCTTTATTCTCATTCTTAAACACTTTATTCAAAAAAGAAGGATATTTAAAGTTATGATAGATTTTACCCACGTGAACTACCCCGACTTTTTAATCGATCAGTCTGTTGTTTACTATGCGCCTTCGATTGGCCTGAGCAGTGCGATGTGTAGCGCAGACGCGTACGCGCATTGTACCGTGTGTATGTCCAAAATCACAATGGCTAAGAACCAATGAAAATGCGGAAACAATCTCAAGTGTTTTAGAATTTGGTTAATATAGCCCCAATTAAAACTTATATAGCTTTATACATAAACTTTATATTTTTGAATTCCTGAAATCGGACAAAAGCTTTGGTACAAATTTCATGTACAAACAGACCCATTGTACAAAATATGTGGCCCTGTACAACCTTGGACGTAATCTAAACAATCCTGTGTGAAATTTCAGAGGGTTGGGTGATGCAGAAAGTAACAGCTTTCCTTAAAGGTCCAACCTGTTACAGCAAGGGAAGCACGCCCTCACCCCAGACAAAAATTGGCCTTGGCCCCTTTGGTAAGGGTGAATACTGTATTGTTCCTAATAAACGCCCCGGGGCGGTGCATTTTTCAAAAGGGAGGGCGTTTATTACAGGCAAAAATGGAAAGTCAAAAATTCCGCAAAAATCACCATACACGCGCTTATTTTCACTGATTACCAATAATACAAACGAACGAGCAGGGGCGCTGTTTTCGCACCTCATGAGGTCAAAGTTCCATACTAATTAGACTATTACAACTGTGCACAACAGCGATTATGATATGGATTACGACAGTCCCGGCCATTAAATCATGTGATTTAGGTAAGCTTAACTCATTTTCTTGAATTGTTTTATCCAAAAATCGTAGGGGGCGTTTATTAGAGCAGGGCTTTTATTAGGAACAACACAGTATTTTGTGAACAGTGTAATGAATGGTTGAGCTGGGGTGTTAATTGAGGTGAATATTCATAGCCTGTTATGAGCCCTATGTTTGCACAGGGCTATCTCCGGTGAAGGTCAAATTTAAACAGTCCAAACTATGTTTGTCACGTCGAGCCAAAGTGTAGTTAAAATTGCTATACAGTCACACTCTTTTTTCATTTTTTTAAAACCATTTATTTAGAAGTATTGATTAGGAAATTGATCAATTATTGAATTTGAATAATTGCACATTTTCTTTTGTGTGTATTAGTTTAATTTTATATGCAAGCGCTGTAATAGCAATCTGTACAAAATGGCATGTCAACATTTATTGTATCCTTACTGAGAAAATGTTGAGAAATGTATACATTCTGATTTGATTGTCTTAGTATCATTGATAATTAATTGATCTAGTCATAAGTAATTGCATTATGCAAATACATGGGTTCGCACCAGGCGCGTAGCCAGCCCAGTGGTTCCAAGGGGGCAATGTCCCGGTAGGTGCATCAAATTTCCTGATTACAAGCAAAAATTTCCCAGTCGCTGGGCAAATAAACATAAATATCAGTGTTTTATTTCCCGTTTTCCTCTCAAAACATTTTTCAGAGGGGGCACTTGCCCCCCGCCCCCACCTGGCTACGCCACTGGTTCTCACTCTATTAGGTAAGGCATGCTCTCTTCCATGGGCTCAGTTCAGTAGCCTTGGATGAGCAAATGTTAACAGCAGCTGACCATGTATATTCTGGGTATCTTAAATCATACTAAAAAACCAGGGGGTATAAATGCACCATGCACTGGTGAATGAAAGCTATTGAACTGCGCCTTGGGAATTGAGATTTTATTAGCTCATAGCGTCAACTGGCTGGCCCACCAACCAGCCCAAAACAGAGAGTAACGGTAATAAAGTGTAATTGGCCATCAAACATCATCGTGTGAGTGCAGCAATGTCTTAAGTGCAATAGCTGCCATTTGTCAGAAATTAACAGCAAACATACCATACCAAGTCTTTGGTCAGTTGCTCTTGAAATGGTTCTTCTTCAGGTGACGCAGCTGCCTAAAGAACCATTTCAAGAGCCACTGACTCAGGGAAAGATAAATTGAGTTATCCGAATATGTGGCAGAACACAGATGTATCACATGGCAGCTATTGCACTTAGACTTTGTTGCACCAGAGAAGATGGGAAGTACATGAGAACATATTTTTTCCAAATGTATTTTGCCCTACATAGCTTTTTGTTACAAAATGTAACATTGAACATTTGTATTCAAAACAATATAAGTTTACCTTCAAATAAAAATATGTGATAACATTATGTGTACATTGCAACCCTCCATTTTTTACAGTTTGGAACTGGCAAGAACGTTTTATCCAAAACAAGTGAGTCAACGTTAAAATTCTAACCACTTATGGTTATTATGGTTGTGAAAACCTATTTTGATGGTATTTAGGGAGTATTAGCGATAAGCAAGAGCCAGCGACATTGGGGGACAAGATACACACATTCCTATATTACAATATATTCACTTGTTGATCTCTAACTAATTACCTAAATGGATAAAACTGCCAGTGGGTGACTAGGATTGCTCTGTACGGCTGTACCCTATCTTGAGACAACTCAAAGGGCTGTTATATAAATCCATGGTTTGACCCAGCATGCAATATGCAAGCTCAGCATGGTGTGGAGCAACACTCACAACACTATCCAAACTTAATGCAATCCATAGACGTGCTGTTTCCATCATCGGTATCCCTGAGAGTGAGTTCTTCTCTCAGCACATCCAACCACTGAATTACCGCAGTGCAGTTGGAATTGTCACTCTCTTCCACTGCATGGACAAGCACCAGATTTCCTGAGCCAGCTGCTACCTGAGCTGCTTTCAGATGACCCTCACCTTAGGCACTCAGTCAGGTCTCATGACCTTGCTGTGAAAATCCCATGGTCCAACGTGGCCTCCAACAGAAGATCATTTCCCCCATTCTCTGCAGGCTTATGGGATGCCCTTCCTGCTCATGTAGCATCAAACCAGGACTCGCAGAGCTTCAAAACGGAGGTTAATCGCTATCTTGGCAGCAATCCATCAGTGTTACTAATTGGATAACTGCTGTTAATGGATTGATTGACAGGTGAATGTATTGTTGTCAAGGAATGTATGCATCATGTCCTCCAACATGTTTGGCTGGCAACATCATATTATAGTCTATGTGACTTGTATAATCTTGCAGATGTATGGTATATTCAGCGGTGTACCGTGGCAATCACCACTGGAAAGATTTTGTGTAATTTATCTTGGACGAAATGAGATATGCTGTAAAGATTGAGAATTTCTGTGCAATTAATTGTTTTGCTGAAAGTGTTAATTGAAAATAGTGTTCCAGCACTTTAAAATTCATGAAAATTTAACTTTACAAAAATGTCTTACTACACACTATTGAAAGGTGACATTGAAAGCAGTTTTGCCAACACCATGCTTAACACGCCCAATTGGGCTATTTTTAGATGTCAAAAAGTATGGATCCAAAAGTACGTAATAAAAACCTGACAAGGAAATTTTAGTTTGCAGTAGGTCTCAAAACTATATTGTTATGTGAGTGCAACAAGGTCATAAGTGCAATAGCTGCCATGTGATACGTGTGTGCTGCCATGTATTAGGAAGACTTTTAATTGTTCTTTTCTTGGCTCTTGAAATAGTTCTTCAGGTGACTGTCTCCTGAGTAACCATTTCAAGAGCCACTTACCAAAAATTTGGAATGTTTGATGGGAATTTCTGACAAATGGCAGCTAATAGCACTTACAAACTTGTTGCATGCACCTGATGATGTGTACACAGAATGATGACTTAGAATTCAGAACTTAAAGCTTAAGACGCTTCTTTTGGCAGTCAATCTCTCTTAAGTACTATCGAAAATGACTAGAAATTTTTGGGCACATGACCCATAAACACTTTTGTCTAGTCATTTCCAATATACAAAATTGATCGACTCAACTGGCTTCTCCAACATCTGCTTTTATCGATGTTGTTACTGGCAGATGGATCCATTGCTATCCAAGGCAGCTGTATACAAGGAATCAATTTACAGTCCTCAAATGAGGGCGCCTGTCGAGACAAGATGTAATGCAATATATGATACTTAAAATATAATTGCAAACTTCAAATAAGCAAAAAATTGCACTTGGGAGGTTTTGCAAATGGTTTTCACTTTCCACCTAAGGAGGTTTACAGTTCAGACTTTCAAATAACTCGGGAGGTGTTTCCTGCCCATTTTCCTGCCCATTACAAAAATATGTAGTTGGGTATGTAGTACCTCACTGTCTTGAGTAAGGAATAAAAACAATTTCAATTTGTTTTTTTGAATGAAGACTTGCAAGTGAAGTTTTGTTGAGCCCTCATGTTTGCAAATTGAGGGCTTGCAGACAGGGCCTCTGTCTGCATGGACATCATTTTTGACGTGAACTATGTACACTTACAAAAGATCCAAACGTGATCAGCACTGTTGAAAAATATATGCATAACCAGATAAAATTGATTATTATACATTAAGGATCTATTACCTATTGTTACTTCTTCAGTAGGTATAACTATGTCAAACTAGTAGTACTTAATTTTCTCTGAAAATTCCGTCTGTGTACTATTTTAATAAAGAGGTAGTTTGAAATAAAAACTACCTATTTCAAAATGTGCTTACAGGGTGTTGAACTGCATATTTGTTAACATATATCAAAAGCTGATCCAACTCCTCAACTACTATTCACATAACAAAATTTGTTGTTTATGAAATATTGATCAACTCAACTGAAATTTAATGCTAGATGTACCTTTGTGGCAATTACTGGTTTATTGATTTGTCTGCAAACGAGCAGAAAATCATTTTAATATGCAGAGCTAAAAGTTGATTAGCACATTGTGAGTTTGTTAGTATTTGAATCTACCCTCCCGATGTAAATAGGCTGTCTTTATTTTGCCCTCTTAATTGCAAACTATATATATCCCTTTGTGAAACAATCACCATTTGTGTTTTCAAAAGCTGCCATTTGTAACAGATTTTTAATAATTGATCTGTAGATTAAGCGCTCAAAATACAAATTAGGATTATTTTTTGCTACAAAAGTATTAATTATAGGAGTGTACTTCAAACACATGGCAGCTTTTGTTTATGCACCTTATTGCACTCCCTCCCCGTAATCATCGTTATTATGTGCCATGGCCTCTTCCTCGCAAACAAGCAATCTATACGACACAACAGGATAGCGGCTAGCCAATTTCCTAAGACAATATTCTAAATCGAGATTTATAATTTGTTCGTTCATAAGGAGCCATCGGCTACAACGATTGTGATTATTTGTGTCCTGGGTTATTTACATTTGCTACACAGGGGTCAATACATGAGCTAAACCATGGACTGGGGTGAATTTAGTATTCTGCCAATACTTAAATTCGGCAACCTTACCATGCGGTTTTTTTGTTAACATTGCCGAATTTGTAGGATGTTGGCAGTTTACTAAATTCTTTCCGCCTGGAGTTTCTGTTACCCGATCCATCTGACACTTTTTCTGACACACTTATGAATTCGGAAACCTTAACGGAATAAATCTGTGCTTTATTCTGTGAAGGGTTTCCAAATTCATAAGTGTGTCAGAAAAGTGTGTCCGATGGGTCAGGTTACGGAAGCTCCCCTTTCCGACTGGGGTGTACTTGTGCAACATCGGCTTGAATGATTTGATTGGCCCATTCGATTTTATAAGCTCTGTAGGATTCATGCAAGATCCATGTCAGATGGCTCGCATTTCCACCCACAGAGACCTAATCCAGTCAACAAATTCCTTACTTTTGAGCTAGTTTCCTGCAGCTGTTGTAACTAAAAATTATTTTGTTTGCTATCTTTTATTATATCATGATAACAGTGATTTCAGTCATGTGATATTTTTTACAATCACATGGCATAAAAAGAAAACAGTTGATAATATGATATAAAACAAATATTGACTGCCTATATTTGTGTAATAGTAAAAATATATCATTTGGTCAAATTTGAACTGTTCCACGCGGCTTTGCCTTGTGAAATGGAAAAGTCAAAATATGACTTCATAATATCTTTTTACTGTTACACTCCTAGGCATTCAATATTTATATACCAACCATCAGCATTTAATGCTGAATGTTCAATTCTTGAAAAACTTTTTTCTGAAACTGTAATTAGCACCAGTTTCAAGTAACACAAGATTTTTCTTAATTTTGAGCCTCCACTGAAGATACACCATGAAGTAACATTTTTTTTATGAATTGATTAGCAAAAGCAGATGAATTATTTAAAAAGTCTTATGCTGCTTTACAAAAGGGATTAGACTAGTGTATATGTAGTTATTATGTATGAGAGGCCTTGTGTATATTGTACATGTTATCACACCACAGGGGGGGGGAGTTTCTGAACCTGACCCATCTACACACTTTCTGACACAATTACAAATCGAAACCCTCATGGAAATTAAAGCACGTTTATTCTGTTAAGGTTTCTGAATCATAGTGCTTGTCAGAAAAAAGTGTGTCAGAGGGTCAGGTTATGGGAAACTCCCTATCCAGGGTGTGGTTTATAAGCAGTTAACTTGAAGGCACATCTGCTTGATTTAAGGCAGATAGGGTGGCCTTTCGTTTTTTGGATGAATGTAAAGATTAAAGAACTTCAAAATGTAACCCGCGTTTTTTGTTGAAGTCAGTGTAATGTACTTTGGAGACAGGAAATGTTCTTGGTATATACCTTGACGGCATTTGAGTTGATTATATAGCTTGTAATATGTACAGCACTTTCTACTGATGGTATTCTTAAAGATAAACCAACGCCTTTGAACAAAAAAACAAAAAAATATTGTGTATTAGGATGTGTTTTTATTGCGTGAATAGTAATAATCTTAGGAATAGGCCCATTCTTGCGTGAGCGATCTTCAGACTAGAAATCTTGACCAGGTGTATGTCATTCAGGGTTAAATTTGATTCTGATCGTGTATGGGACTCCTGATTTCCGGGAAGTAGTACGAATTTTGATATCCGATGAAAGGCTGTATTTTTCTCATTGTAGTCCTGAAATTTGAGCTTTAAAATCCATTCAGTCCCAAATATAAACAAAAACAAACCATGGTTTTAATGGTTATCCTTCAATAGTAGCACAGTCTGATAGGGCTTTGCATCTGCATATTGCTTCTACCATCCAAATGCAAGTTGTGTTTCCCACGGTACTTATGTGCAAGTGCCCAATCTTTATATCAAGTAGCGAACACAATAGATAAATAGGAACACACACTTTAAGGGGTTCATTAAAGCAATATTAGACACATTTTTTTGAAGAGCCCCCCCATTTTTCCAAAAATGAGATTTTTACACGGTTGCATTGGTAACTGGCTAGTAAACTATTAAACTGTGAATGGTTAAGTCTACATGTACACTGTCTCTTGTGTCGCAAAAACGAAGGAATTTGTAGCTAGACTAATTAATATCGGGACCCCCCGATCATAATTCAACGCCATGTCAGTACTACCTCATCTATTGTGTTGTTCGGCAAAAGTCAAGCTAGAGGTAATTTTCTTGAGGTGGCACTATTTCATCATGGACCGACAAAACTTGCATTTCCAACTTTGCCATTAAGTACAATCAGGATCCCAATTCTAATTACAAAAAAATCACTCATTTTATGTAAATACCCATTTTTGAGCCATTTCGTTCGCAGGTGTAGTTTTCTAGACCAAATTACCAACATAGCTGTGCAAAAATAACAAATTTTTGAAAAATTTGGGGCGCTCTTCAAAATTAAAAATGTGCTATAGTAGATTCAACGCATAGTGTCACCTCTAGTTACTTTTTCCGAAGGTATATACTGGCATTGAGTGAGGGGGTGTGCAGTGGTGGAAATTAAAATACCACGTAAATTCTAATTGAAACATGTAGCAGAGACGAAATCAATTTCCATGCTTTATAATGAAAGCATTCAATCAACGTAAGCGCATTAAGAGCTACATTACTATACATAAACAGTATGTCTAATACTATTTTGCTTCGGGGTATTCAATGTAAATGAGTTGAATGTTACTGACTTTGAGCAAACACAAAAGCTCTTTGCAACTACTTCCTTAAAATGATGTCCAAATGAAAGCCAGATTCTCGTATTTCGGTCATGAAACAGGTGAATCGGGCACATATTTCTTTTTCTGTCTCATCTCCCAACTAATCGACGCTGTCCAAACTTTCTCTGGTGACACGATGGGTTGAAATCTACCTATGAGCACAAGAAGCTCTTTAATTACTGTGTATCCAACTCTATTCTCGTTGCTGACCATCAAACTTTTTTTACTTGCAGTGGAGCGTCATATTGTTGAGTTTATAAGAAAGTTATTTCTGTTGCGATATTCATTGGCAGTGAAGTAATATCATCCCAACATATCACATGTGAACAATTCAATTAACTTTAGTACAAATGCCGCATACGATGTACAAGAGAGACGTTCATATACATGCTAAAGGTTGAGCCATTATGGTGAATCAAGTGGCTGATCCATATAGATTTCAGATGCTTACTTTTTTGATCACAAACTTTTAGCGGAACTGAATTAAAATCTACATTTGAGTGTTTTCAATGGTAAGTCAGATATGTAAAGATACTAAGATTAATAGTAACTCATCTGGATGACCTATTAACATCCAAACAGTACACAGCATATTAACTCATCCTCTAAGATCCTCCTGAGAAAACTCAGTTTTTTCAGAGTAGTCTCCAAATGCCCCTACATGCACTTTTCTATTATATCGCCAAGACCCCATACGATCCAACAAGATGAACATTTGATACATCTGAAACATCCTGTTATCTCATCTTAAAAAAACGGGATGGGGTCAAAGTTCATTTAGGGATTAGTTTGAGGTCATTGTTTGAAAATGCTTACAGGGGCAAAGAGGGAGATTCAAATAACAGGTGTCCGAAAAAAAATTGTGAAATTCGGATTTTGGCCCAATGGTTATTATATAATGTTATAACAAAATTTTCCATCTGTAAGGATTAAGCTGAGGAACTTGTGTCTTTGGTACAAAATTGTGATGATGAAATTACTATTTCGTTAAAAAAAAGTTCAGCCTATGTTTTCCCTCTTGAAATATAAGCATGTGCAGATCACCTTTTCATTTTAAGTTATTTCTGGAACCAAATTAAAGGTAGGGAATCTATTGAGCATCTTATCTATATGAAATCACTACATATCTCAGAAAATATGGATGTCTTGAAATCTCTCGTTGCACCTTTAAAGGACCATGTTCAATCGCTAATAGCCTCGTCCCCAGATTTTACCAGAAGTCTATTTTTGGTATCTGAAGAAAGCTACTATTTTTCTCATTGACCCTGTGAAATCATAGGACTATAGGATGTTTGGTTTGGATGTTATGAGCAAAAATAATAATAAAAAACCAATATTAATCTATACAGTGCCCTATTTGGAATACACAATCATGCTTTTTAGCTCTCACATCAAAATGGGTTGAAATATCGGTGCAAAACTTTACATAAGGGATTTTAGGGTGACGGTCATTCTATTAAAGGGGCATTTCGTGATCCACAGCCTCGTTCCCCTGACTTACCTCAAGCAAGTTGAGATATTTATATCATCTGAACCATTGGCCTTAGTATGTGTGCCAAATCTTACTCGATCTTTTCTAGAAGAAATTTGCAATTTTGTATTTTCTCTCTGTAAACAGAAATTAGAACAGTGTGATATGAACATTTGCTCATAACATCAAAAGGCAAAGTCAGAATCAACTGGAAATAACCTTTTCTTGAGTGTATCTAGTGAACTATAGACAAAAATGAAGGTGCTAGGATCACAAAATGCACCTTTAAGATGAAAACTTAATATACTTTCATCGGGTCATCCCCTGTTAAGAAGCTGGACACAGTGCAAAGGTCTTCTTATATTAAAACGTGCTCTGTGCTGCGTGGCTTTGTGGCCTGTTGTATTGGTTATAACTTTGCCCTGCCTTTTCAAGGGAAATGAAATTATAATTGGTTTTAAATTAAGTGAGAGTTCTTGCATATTTCCATTGGGGTGGATATTGATGTGAAGGTTCAATCCTTGGCGATGTGGAGACTAGGCTTTTGTTGCCATTAATTAAAAAATTAAAGGGGCATTTCATGATTCACAACCTCGTCCCCCCGACTTACCCCAGAAACATTGAGATTTTTATATCATCTGAACCGTTAGCCTTAGTAATCCACATGTACCTAATCTTACATGCAAATGTGGTCGTACCTGTAAGATCAACTCAAAATTTAGTGCATAAGCTTTTTTCAAGGATATCTAGTGAACAATGAATAAAACAGAATGTGCTGAAATCACAAAATGCACCTTAATTACAAAACTGGCAGAAGATTCAGACTGCGATGATCAATCATAGACACAAATGATGATGAAAGCCATGACTAGTTTGTTAAAAACATCCAAGCTGTCTTTATTATGAAATAATGTATTTCAGGTCAACATTTATGCACTAGCTATATTATTGTACATTGATATGATAGAGGAGGAGCACAGACCCAGGTCAAACGTCATCATTTACCCCTCACTACTAGGTTTGACACCTTTGGTAGTTAGTATGCACCCTCTACATCGATGCTAGGTAGGTAGTACTCTCAAATTGTGGTATCACTTTTTCAATAGGGGCCAATTTAAGTTTACACGGGTCAAATTTTTAAAATGCTCCAATCATGTTGAAATGTATGTCATAAGGATTCCAAAAATGTATAGTTTGTACCATCTATGACCATTGGTTTGGGAGTTATAGGGTAAAAATGACTAAAATGGTAAAAACAGGGTTGAACATAGAACAGAACTTCCTCGGTAAACCTACTTTATTAGCATCAATATCATGCTATCAGCAGTAGAAAGCACATATGCATAGAACAGAACTACCTCGGTAACTTTATTAGCAACAATATCATGCTATCAGCAGTAAAAAGCACATATGCATAGAACAGAACTACCTCGGTAAACCTACTTTATTAGCATCAATATCATGCTATTAGCAGTAGAAAGCACATATGCATAGAACAGAACTTCCTCGGTAAACCTACTTTATTAGCATCAATATCATGCTATCAGCAGTTAAAAGCACATATGCATAGAACAGAACTACCATCGGTAAACCTACTTTATTAGCAACAATATCATGCTATCAGCAGTAGAAAGCACATATGCATAGAACAGAACTCCCTCGGTAAACCTACTTTATTAGCATCAATATCATGCTATCAGCAGTAGAAAGCACATATGCATAGACCAGAACAACCTCGGTAAACCTACTTTATTAGCATCAATATCATGCTATCAGCAGTAAAAAGCACATATGCATAGAACAGAACTACCATCGGTAAACCTACTTTATTAGCAACAATATCATGCTATCAGCAGTAGAAAGCACATATGCATAGAACAGAACTACCTCGGTAAACCTACTTTATTAGCATCAATATCATGCTATCAGCAGTAGAAAGCACATATGCATAGAACAGAACAACCTCGGTAAACCTACTTTATTAGCATCAATATCATGCTATCAGCAGTAAAAAGCACCTATGCATAGTACAGAACTACCATCGGTAAACCTACTTTATTAGCATCAATATCATGCTATCAGCAGTAGTATGCATATAACAGGACTACCTTCGGTAAACTTACTTTTTTTGCATCAATATCATGCTATCAGCAGTAAAAAGCACATATGCATAGAACAGAACTACCATCGGTAAACCTACTTTATTAGCAACAATATCGTGCTATTAGCAGTAGAAAGCACATATGCATAGAACAGAACTCACTCGGTAAACCGTCTTTGTTAGCATCAATATCATGTTATCAGCAGTAGAAAGCACATATGCATAGAACAGAACTACCTCGGTAAACCTACTTTATTAGCATCAATATCAATTATATCATGCTATCAACAGTAAAAAGCACATATGCATAGAACAGAACTACCATCGGTAAACCTACTTTATTAGCAACAATATCATGCTATCAGCAGTAGAAAGCACATATGCATAGAACAGAACTACCTTGGTAAACCTACTTTATTAGCATCAATATCATGCTATCAGCAGTAGAAAGCACATATGCATAGATTCAAGATTCAATTTATTCAGCATAACATATCGTACGCGACAGAAATGTATAATACAGTATGTTATATAATAATACGTAACAATTGTAAACTGTACTAAGATGAACAGGTGAGGGATATGATATGCTGGACCAGTAATGGACCACCCGATAGGGCTTATAGTTTTTATTGCTGGCCCTGTAATACATACAAAGTAAATAAATTCAATATTACAATAATGAAACAAGTAAGGGAATGATATAGAATATTACATAGGAAATATACATAACCAAAAACAACAAACAAACAAAAACAAACCAAATATCTAGCTAAACAAACACTTAACGTGGAATACAGGATCCGGGAATTTGGACAAGAAGGAACAGTACCTTTTCACATGTCTTGCTGAGGTTTAATATTATTGCATACTGATGAAGCAGAGGTTGAAGAGGTATAGGTGAAGACAAAGTAAGGAATATATATAGAATTAGGATGAAGCTAAAGTGAGAGAGACATAAGAAATAAGGAACTTTGGGATAAATTTCTAAAGAATTGTACTGGGTGATGACATGTTGTTTTTTTTTTCAGTTGAACTTTGAAAGTATTTTTGTTTGTAATTGAGTTATGAATTCTGGAAGATCATTGGGGTCAAAGTTTGCGCCGTGATACTGACTAAAGTGGCGTTTCAGAGGAAAGATCTTGGGAGGGGAAGATGAAAGTTTGTCGGCTTGTTCTGGTGTTTAGCGTTATTTGACCGTTTGTGGAAGTAATGGCTGAAGTTCGGAGGTAATGATTGTTTTGTGATAGTCCAAACATGAAGAGCGCGGTTTGAATTGGTTGAGGTGCTCTAATTAAGTGTTTTCAGTGAGTAACATAATGGCAACGTGTGAGTTCTGGGGGTGATTTGGTGATATTGCAAAGGGCCCTTTCTGTGTTGATGTTTAGTTTTGGTGAGTCGTGAATGATAGTTGGAGGCCCAGATGATGTTGCAGTAGGTAAGGCATGGGCAAACTAAGTTGTTATTGATTTTAAGGTGTAGTCCGGAAGGTGGTTTTTACTCTGTAGATTGTACCAATGGCGTGAGACACTTTTGTAGTGACAGAGTTTATGTGTTCTCCATGTTATTTTTTGGTCGTCGATTGTAATGCCAGAAATTTGGTTTGAGTGTCCTGGGAGATTGTCTGGTTATCTATTGTTCATGTTTGATTGGGATTGGGTGTAGAGAAAAGCATGTAGTTAGTTTTTAAAACATTGAGAAAAGTTTGTTAGCCCCGAAACCAGTCAGTGGATTTTTGCGTTTTCATGAATTCATTTCTTTAAAAATGTGCATTAATTTTAGGTTTGATATCAAAATGTTTGTTTTCATCTGGCAAATAAGATTAATTTGAGTGTGTTAGAGATGTTGGCGATGTCATTCATTTAAAATGATGAAAAGTAGGGTCCATGATTGGGCCTTGTGGGACCCACTGTGATAGGTTGAATGGATGATTGCGGTTGGATGGTACGTTGACTGATGGTAGCGGTTAGTAAGGTACTCCTGAACCACTCCAAGTCTACTCCACGGACACCGTAATTATAAATCTTGTGAATAAGAATGTTATTTTTGTCTTGCCGTTTTGAGGTTTTTTTTTGTTTTCTTTCCCTGGATTTACCGATGTAGTTTGAGCGTTTGGCCTGAAACCGTAGTGTTTCATGACAAGAAGTTGTGCTTATTAAAGAATGTAGACAGACGTGTGTACATATTTTTTTCAAGTAGTTTTGAAAAGATGGAAGAACAGAATGGGCCTGTTAATTTGCATTGTTATGTGCATCTTTGTTTTTGAATAGGAATGACTTGGCTGATTTGGAGGTGATCTGGGAAAGTTCCGGTGAGAGGATTGGTTAAATGTGCACAGAGGCGAAATGATGTTATCATACTGATTTGTTTAGCAATCCCAGGATCTATCTTGTCGGTACCCGCACTTTTACCAGGTTTCGAGCATGGTGGCGAAGTTTGTGCATTTCATGCACAGTAACTGGATTCAGGAAAATTGAGGTGATGTGTTTTTTGGAAGTGTTTGTTAAATGAGTTATTGAAGGTGGAATTTTGTTTTTGCCAAGTTTTTGCCGCAGGTTAGTGAAGGGATCGTTGAATGCGTTAGCTATGTCAAGCAGGTCAGTTATATCTGCCTTATTAGTAGAGTGAAAAGGTCAGGATTTGTTTAGTGGAATAACCTGCCTGCTGAAGTTTGTTGGGAAGTCCAGGTTTTGGTAAGATCATTTTTGAGTTCCTGAATTTGTTCTGTGTTGTATCATAGAACACCTCCCTCAGTAAACCTACTTTATTAGCATCAATATCATGCTATCAGCAGTAAAAAGCACCTATGGCATAGTACAGAACTACCTCGGTAAACCACTTTATATCATCAATATCATGCAACGCAATAAAAGCACATATGGCATGAACGAACTACATCGGTAAACCTACTTTATTAGCCATCAATATCCTGCTATCAGCGTAGAAAGGCACATATGCATAGACCAGGACTACCTTCGGTAAACCTACTTTTTTGCATCAATATCATGCTATCAGCAGTAGAAAGCACATATTGCAAAGAACAGAACTACCTTCGGTAAACCTACTTGATTAATCATTAATATCATGTTATCAGCAGTAGAAAAAAAGGCCTACACAGCAATATTCCTACTCACGGTGTACCCAGAGCTTAGGCTCCTCCATGTGTACTCTTCGCTCACTCCAAGGGTACCCCCTTGCCTTGATGCATTATTGAAGCGTACCTACAACGAAGTACTTGCGAAGTAAAAAGCCACTGGGTGATAGGCAGATGTGTTTTTCTTAGCAACTATGCCCTCCTATAGTGTAACTCTGTTAGTTTGCCCGCCTGCTAGGTGACTGACAGTAGTCATGTAAGCCACCATAGTGGAGTACCTCTGCAAGCGTACCCTGGAGTACCTTCACAGGTACTCCCCTACTGGCTGCCTAGTAGGCATCACTTTGGACAATAGAGGGCACCAAACCTTCCATTGTTGTTCATGACTTTCCTGATCATTTTCAAGCTTATAACATCTATTTTTGAGTTGAGCATCACCCCAAAACCCCTATATATGGAACATTTTGTGTAAAAACACTATTACACATAATGTGACCAAAATGTTAAATAAGTGGATAATGACTAAAATACTCAAGCTCATTTGGCATGGGAGTACCCATGCAGGTACATTCCCTATGGGGTTACTAGTGGTAAAGATACTGCGTGAAGTACCTAGGTGGATGATTACCCCCACATGCGGGTGGGGTACCCGTGGCACTCCAGCTACTTCAGGGTCCTCCCATGAAGAACTGGTTGTGTAGAACAGACTCCCTTCGTAACCTACTGTATTAGCATCAATATCATGCTATCAGCACTAACAAGCCATATGCATAGAACAAAACTACATTCGGTTAAACGTACTTTATTAGCATCAATAGCATGTTAAACGCAGTAGAAACATGTCATAGAACGAACTACCTTCAGTAAACCTACTTTGTTAGCATCAAATCATGTTTATCAGCAGTAGAACGCACATATGCATAGAAAAGAACTACCTTCGGTAAACCTACTTTATTATCATCCAATATCATGCTATCAGCAGAGTAAAAGCAATTCATAGAACAGACTACCACGGTAACCTACTTTTATTAGCAACAATATCATGCTATTAGCAGTGCGCACCTATGCATAGAACAGAACTAACATCGGTACCTCCTTTATTAGCATAAATATCATGTTATCACAGTAGAAAGCACTATGCATAGAATAAAACTAAACCATCGTTAACCCACTTTATTAGCATCAATATCATGCTATCAGCAGTAAAAAGCACATATGCATAGAACACAGAACTACCATTCGTTAAACCTACTATATATAGCATCAATTCCATGCTATCCAAAGTAGAACGCACAATATGCACAGAACAGAACAACCTCGGTAAACCTACTTTATTAGCAATCAATATCCAATGCTATCACAGTAAAAAGCACATATGCATAGAAACAACTATACCTCGTAAACTACTTTTTGCATCAATATGATATCAGCAGTAGAAACCACATATGCATAGAACAGGACTACCTTCGATAAACCAACTTTATCAGCATCAATATCAGCAGTAGAAAGCACTGTGCCATAGAACACAAGGACTACCATCGGTAAACCTACTTTACTAGCATCAATATCATGCTATCAGCATAGAAAGCACATATGCATAGAACCGAACTAACCTCGTAACCTAACTTTATTAGCTATCATATCATGCTCATCAGCAGTACAAAGCACCTATCACAGTACATACTACCCGGTAACCTATTTAACATCAATATCATGCTATCAGCAGTATAAAGCTCAAGCATAGAACAGAACTACCTTCGGTAAACCTACTTTATTAGCATCAACTACATGCTATCAGCAGTAAAAAGCACCTATGGCCCAGTACAGAACTTACCTCGGTAACCTAGGCGGCTTATTAGCATCAATATCATTCTAACGCATAAAAATCACATATGATAGAACAGAAATACCATCGGTAAACCTACTTTGTCTCATCAATATCATTCTATCAGCGTAGAAACACCTATGCATAGAACCGTACTACCATCGCTAAACCTACTTTATATTAGCATGCAATATCATTCTATCTGCAGTAGAAAGGCACTATACATAAACACGGACTACTTCGGTAAACCTACGTTATTAGCCATCAATATCAATGCTATCAGCATGTAGAAAGCATCATATGCAAGAACAGAACTACCCTTCTGTGTAAACCTACTTGTACTCTACCACAAAAAACGTTGACAACGTAAAAGCACCAAGTTTAAAAAAAGTACAACCATATAAAGTTAATAAATTAAAGCGCACAAGTTATACTCCAAGTGCTCCTCAAGGTTGATATTGGCTGTTTGAGTTTGGAATTAGTATTCTTATTTCTTGTATAAAGGCCGTCTTGTTCTGATTTGAATACTTTTCAAGTTGAATCACTTTGTTTTCTTGTTTGATTCATGTTGTTGAAGATGTATCAATACGAGAAAGCCCAATCTCGTTTGTACATCATCCACACGCACGGCATTCTTTTCCCAACCAATGAAAAAGAATCTGCAGTCACTTTCTAGAAGGTATGTTAGTTTGCGTTCTGTGAATAGAGGAGTTTTTCAAGTCACGTGTGTTTCAAGGTACGTTTTTGAATATCAGTCTTTCTGTGAGATACCTGGTAGGAAGAAGTGTACTAAAGGCCTAGGAAGGTTCCCACTTTCTCTGGTTGCATCACCTGAAGAGGGGCTGTTTTGAATTTGGCGTTATTACATCAGCACCTCTAGCATGAAAGCTATAAATATATTTGAGCTGTATGGATGTTGATGGTGAGAAAACGGGCATTTTCGTTTGCCATTGCAAGAGAAATAGGAACGAGTTTGCCAATGGGGCAGACTCACTTGAGTATACTTGGTGCTCTCTTTCTTATTAACTTTATATGGTTCGTACTCTTTTAAACTTGTGCCTTTTACTTTTTCATTCAAACGTTTTTTTTGGTAGATTTCTTATTTTTGTGAACATCGATATAGCTGTGGGCAAGTTACGTTGCGTGGCCAATTTGCAAGAAAACCTGTTTCCACGAACGACGGTTTATACACTTTAGTTGAATGTTGAGTGTGTTGTGATTATTTCCATCGTTGTATGTTGTATCGCTGTCGACCCTGGAAACGTGATGTGTTGTTTAAATCTTTGAGTAAGCAAATGTTTTGGGACGTATTGAAAGCAATGTTTCCGAATTAAATTTTTTTGGAAGTCCACTGTTCCCTCCCCCCTGTATATTCAGGGTAATTGAATTTGGGTAATCTAACTTTCTTTACATAGATAATAAATATGAAAGAGCTTTAGTAAGTCATGGGCTATCAACATTGAGATTTTTAATATAAATTATTATACTACTTTGCTGATAATAACAATTTTAAAGTTTCTGCAATTTTAGAGGCCTTTTTCAAACAAAAAATAGAATTAAAAGGGATACAATTTTGGAAAATGTATTTTTGTTCCTTTTGGTGATAATACGCTTATAATACTTTATTGAAATGTTTTATATCTTATCTCGAAATAAGTTTCACACCAATACAATAAACAAATAATTAAGTCTAAACCAAAATCACCATGGATAACTAAAGATTTAATTAAAATGATGAATAAAAAGAGTGAAGATTTATAACCACTAATTAAATAACAGAACCCCCACAAAATAGAACTAAAATATAAGACAATTATAACAAAGTTAATACGATTACGGGCTGCTAAAAAGCACTATTTTTGAAAACAGAGAAAATATTAACAAATACCTGGAAAATACTAAGACAATTTACAATAAAAACCAAACTGTTTAATGTAATAACGAATTTAACCTAAATGATCAAATTATTAACGAACCTACACAAATTCCTGAATATTTAATGACTTCTTCATTCACATAGGCCCCCCAAATCAGGTCAAGCAACTACAAATCTAATACTAGCTTTTCAACTTATTCTCTAAGTAATCCAATCGATAGGTACATGTTTCTTTATATCCCATCACATAGGATGAAGTAATTAAAGTTATCATACTTAAAAATGCTAAAAAAGTCCAGGTCATGACGGAATTCCAGCTATTCTTATTAAAAACTTGCTTTGAATTAAGCATGTCCCTTACTATCATATCAAACATTCACTAACCAACAGGCACAGTACTATCAACTTAAAATTTGCCAGAGTCATCCTATCATAAAAAAGATAGCAAATATAATTTACTAACTATAAGTGGCACCGTGGCTTATTCGTGTGTTAAGTCAACATCGTTCACGCGATAGTGTGTGATTTTTTTCTAAAATTTAGAGCGTCTTGTGTGTAACAGATCATTTCATTATTGACAACCAACATACTTTTTGAAAACCAATTTGGATAATATCGTCCCCAAACACGCTACAAGTATGGGCCATCCAAGCTTGTGCACAAAATTACTCAGGCTTCCAATAACAAATCACAACTTGCTGGCGTTTTTTGGACCTTACAAGGCATTTGACACGATCTAATCATGGAGGGTCGCTCACTTAGCTAAATGCATCACTATGGCTTCAGGGTATTGGTCTTGGATGGTTCAAAATTTATACCGTAAAATCACAAAAACTAGAATGATTTTGTTTGAGTACAATGTCACACTCTTCAACTAAACATATCGACACTGTAGCCACAAAGGCTCTATTTTAGGACCCTTGGGTTTTATTATTTCTGTTAATGATATGCCAAATTCTGCTCATGAAATGTCTGTAATTATATGCGATGATACTAGTGCCATTTTACATCACATCATGATATTAACAAACTAAATACATAATAATATGGTATAAGTAAACTAAACACCTGGTTCAGACAAATAAACTTCACACCTCAATCTTAAAAAAACTAACCTATAATGCTTTTTGGCACTCACAATAAACAAAATTAAATAACTCTTTGATTATCTCCATCGATAATACCCCATAAATAACTGATACAAAGTCGATTAATACTGAAACCCTTTCGCGTTTAAATTTTAGGAATCAACATCGACCAAAATGCTAACCTGGAAAAGCACATTGATGAGTTTTAGGAAAGAAATGTTCAAGCAGTATTGTGAATTTTTATATACAGTTAAGCACTTTCTCCCTGAAGCGCACTTCTTAGTCTCTATATCAACACACTGTTTCTCTCACCTTCACATATGGTACACTGCATGGGCAAGTTCATGCAACACTGAAAGGAAAAAACTAGCACATACTGCAAAATCGGTGCACTGAGACAGTGAGGCAACAGTGATTACAGGTGCATCTAATCTTGTTTGTTAAATATAACCAAACTAAAAAATATGGATTTGTGTAACCATAATAATTGTAACATGCATGTACAATACACACAACCAGTTGCCCTCACACAATTTGACAACATGTTTGTACAATGCTAAAATCACACTTATTCTACAAGACAATTCAACAGATTTTCAAATACTAATATTAACCTTGATTTAGTGGTAAACTCTATATCTTACAACAATTGGGGTTAAACAATGGGATAACATTCCATCAATGTTAAAAACGTCAAAAAATACTTATTCGTATTACATTTAATTATAAAAAAGTCCCTCATTTCTAACTAAAATTAATAGAAACAAGTCTGGACTTGACATGGCCTTTATTCGGCTTACTTTCCAGACTCTTCCACTTCATTATATGTCATGTATACAAAATAGTAATATCAAGATTGTATGTAATATGTTTCTACCGATGTATGATTGGGATAAATAAATAGTTATGTTATACACTTGTTATTTTACATTTTAAAAGAAAATGAATTACTGTAGCATTTTAGTATTTTTACCAGATGACACGTATCAATTCTATTGCCAACAATTTACCGTTACAATTAAGGAAACGCCTGTTAATTTTACTATAAGCTAAAAATAAAGAGCCACTCAGCATCACTCAGGAAATCTTTAAACGGGTGAAACCCCTGGAAAAAAGCGTAAAAGGACCAGAAAAAGCCCCAAACCGGGCTGAAAATAACTAAAAATACTAAAATTTGGCAAGCAAAGCCCTGCTTTCACGTTTTTTTCTTCCCTGAAAAGTATCATCTCTGCAAAGTATGGACATTATGTCTGAACAGTTAAAATTTACTAACCGATAAAACAAATTTTCAATACCATATTGGCCTATTGGCCGGGAAATTCAATTCAATTTACATGAAATACCTGTAAAATCTTAATGGACTATACGAAACCCGATCTAGCCAGAGGACCAACATTTTTTGTAAGAGACCATATGTATACTTATTCCAATTGTTCTCAGAAAAACGCTACCCCATGACTCCTGACATTATGTGCAAGGATGTGTGAACAATATGAACGGTGCCACTGATTATGAGGTTATTAACGATGGTATTTAATGAAAAACTCAATAATAAAAGTGAGAATTTCAGTGCTTAATCTTTAGAATTTGTATCATGAAATTGGTCATTGACTAAAAAGAATGATAGCACTAGAAAAACTGAGACTTACTATATAAAACATTCAATAAGTCGAAAATGTAGGCTCGGAGACCGGACTCGAACCGAATGAACGCAACATAAAAATCATAATTTCGGAGCTTGAACACGGGCCATCGAAGGAAGCTTAAAATATTAGGGCGAATTGTATTCCTTAAAATCCTCGAGAAAAGTTTCAAAGAAAATTTAGATGTGTATTTATAAATCGATAGTTTTCATGTAGAAAGCTTGACAATGCAATCCAATCAATTAAATTGATTGTGTGCTTGTACGGTCGCTTGGCTACATTTTGTTAGAAGCATTTTAATGCTCATTTTCCCTGATTAAATTTTATAGTTTTGTCTCTGATATGACAAATGGAGCAACTTCTAATGCAATAGGCAGTATACGGCAGAATTTTTCCCTGTATATTACTTGCTATGGTTCTGAGCAATCTTTTCGGTTCAAAATTGGTGAAAATCCACCGGATTTTTAAATTGTTGTTCATTTTGATGGTGAATTTTTTTTCCTTTTTAGATATATTTTTTACGACAACGTCAAAGGACGACATTTGTATTGTTGTGAATAATTTCAATGTAAAATCGAAATGATCAACCTTGATTTTTTCTGACAATACTGAATACTAACAATTACATGTAGTAGCAAAGATTTGGGCATGTTTCAACCTCCTTGTAACAAATTTTAGATTTATTCATTCCGTTTCAAGTGGTGTGGGTGACCCGATAGCCGTAATACCAAAATTAAAGAGAATAATCACCATAGCTGAATCAAGCATGATTTTAATATCCCGAAAGTGGTGGGCCACAGGCTGAACTGACAACTCACAGACTATCCAAAAGTAACAATCAATAGTCATGGCTTAGACCTCTGCTCCACAGAGGAAGATTATTTATAAAACACGAATTGTTTTATATGTTTTGTAAGTGAGGGTTCAGTAGTGATGTTGACCAAAGAATCCCGTTAAATTTCATTTTCTTGATACACATCAATTATTTTCAATGTTAGTAGTAAAAGTAAGGGACTTCATGAGGATAAATAGAAATCTGTACTAAATTTTGCAATATTCATTTCGTAATACAGGCTGTAGGTCTGTGATACCGTTTTTTTAAGTTTCACATTCGCCACAATATCGTTATAAATGACCGATTGAAAGCATTTCTAAATCGTCGTTTCCTCCTCCTCCGTTTTCCTTCTTAATTCATATCTTGCTCGTGAAATGTGCCCATATACTTCTTAGGGTGTGAAATACATGCTGTGCTTTTGGGGGGGAATTAACGAGTAGTAAGCTGATTGTTAACGATTACTCCCACCTAGTGGTTTTACTCACCAAACACGCGTCAAACAAAGGGGAATTTGTGGGTTTCTTCTGTCAATATCCTCGCAGTGGTGTCGCAATTGTAATCATGGACGTTCTAAGCTTTTTTTTGGTGTTTTTTGTTTTTTTTTTTTTTGGGCTGTTATTTTTTAAACTTGTGGACATACTACCGTGTGTCTTAAATTAGCATCAATATCATACTATCAGCAGTAAAAAGCAACATAGGCATATAACAGAACTACCGGTAAACCTACTTTATTATGCATCAATATCATGCTATCAGCATTAAGAAAGCACAAATGCATAGAACAGAACTACCTTCGGTAAACCTACTTTATTAGCATCAATATTCATAGAACAGAACTACCCACCTACCATCGGTAAACCTACTTTATTAGCATCAATATCAATACTATCAGCAGTAGAAAGCACAGCATATGCCATAGAACAGAAAACTACTTCGGTAAAGCCTACTTTATTAGCATCAATAATCATTCTATCCCGCAGTAAAAAAAAACATATGCATAAACAGAACACCATCGGTAAACCCACTTATAGCCATATCAATATCACTCTATCAAGCAGTAGAAAGCACACATGCACAGAACATAACTACCCTTCGTAAACCTACTTTATTAAGCACTCATATCATGTAATCAGCAGTAGAAAGCAACACATGCACAGAACAGAACTACCTTCGGTAAACCCTACTTTATTAGCATCCAATATCATGCTATCAGCAGTAGAAAGCACATATGCATAGAACAGACTACCCATCGGTAAACTTATTAGTATCAAAACAAAATATCATTCCTATCAGCGATTAAAAAGCACATATGCATAGAACAGGGACTACCCACATCGGTAACCTACTTTATTAGCACGGCAATAATCATGGCTATCATCAGTAAGTAACAAGCCCATATGCATAGAACAAACAGAACTACCTTCGGTAAACCTACTTTATCAGCATCAATCTCATGCTATCAGCAGTAGAAAGCACATATGCATAGAACAGGGCAACCTCGGTAAACCCACTTTATTAGCATCAATATCAGCTATCAGCATGTAGAAAGCACCCATGTGCACAGAACGAACTACCTTCGGAAAACCTACTTTATTAGCATCAATATCATGCTATCAGCAGTAAAGAGCCATCTGTCATATAACAGAACTACCACGGAAAACCTACTTTATTAGCATCATAGCATGCTAATCTGCAGTAGAAAGCACATATGCATAGAACAGAAACATAACCTTCGGTAAACCTACTTTATTACATCATATCATACTATCACATAAAAAGCACATATGCCATAGACAGAACTACCCTTCGTTAAACCTACTTTATATTACATCAATTCATGCTACAGCCAAGGGTAGAAGCACATATGCATATAACAGAAACTACCCCCCTCGGTAAACCTACTTTACTAGCATCAATATCATGCTTTCAGCAGTAAACAATAAACCACATATGCATAGAACAGAACTACCATCGGTAAACCCACTTTATTACATCAATATCGTTGATATCAGCAGTAGAAACCACATATGCATAGAACAGAACTAACCACGGAACCTAACTTTATTTAGCATCATATCATTCTATCCGCAGTAGAAAAAACATATGCATAAAACAGAACTAACTAACCACGGTAACCCACTTTATTAGCATAAATATGCATGCTACGAGCAGTAGAAAGCACATATGCATAGAACAAACTACCTCGGTAAACCTACTTTTTAGGCATCATACCATGCTATCAGCATAACAAGCAGATATGCATAAACAGACTACCTCGGTAACCTATTTTAATAATAATTTGAATATTTTTTACAACTGAGCCGCGCGACATATCCACATAACGGTGCTCAAGGCGGCTGTGCGGCAGCGCTGAAAGGCGCTCACGCACATCAAAGAAACCATATACAAAAGAACAGATTTATGCCAGAAGCTCGATTTAGAAGCAGGAGAAACCGGAGTACCCGGAGAAAACCTGCGGAACGAGTATGGATCCCAGGAGTGCAATGGTTTTGGGGTGTATAATAATTATAATAGGGCTGTTTTGATATTAGATAGAGTGTATCGGTGCGCATGGCCTTACAGAGCGCATACTCTGTAGCCATGGCGCGTATGTTCAAGGGTATTATGTTCTGATAGAGATTACTTTTGCAGGGGAAGTTTCTGGAGTTTTTGATTAATGCACAGGTTAAATTTTTTCACAGAAGCATGATTGAGGTGAACTTCATATATTTTTCTAATTTAAATCAGGATATTACTAAGAACTTTTGAACAAGGTTTAAGAGATGATTTTTTAATGTCCCTGGGACCGAGACTGCATAGTAAATGCATGTAGCCGTTCACACTTATAACCGTTGGAATCCCTCCAATGCCCAAATCGAGCCGATCGAGTGTCCTACCCTCCCTGTACCGAACCACGTGTATAGTCTCACACCTTGATCCCCGATTACGGCTGTGACAACAGCGATACAGAATGCTTGCTGCTTTGCCGGATTGTAGTTATACACGGTAACGAGATTAATAGTTTGGTGGTCACGTGTCAGGTAGTTACCAGGTCACGTGTCGTTATCAGATATCAGTTTGCTCTTCGGGGCGACCGATATATCTAAATCCGACTATGTTAATCAATGTCTGTACAGACCCCTTCTTCTCTTGCCCAAAGTGCTATTATTTTTTTCCAATACAGCACCGTGTATTATGTCTAAACAGTACAAAATTTACCGTTTCCCTACTGATTCAAAAACCGACGTACGATGGCGATAATCGGTTGCTTTTTCAATGTAGGGATACGTACGTTTTTTTACCTGAATGTGTCCCCCGAAACAAAATAATAAACCACTCAATGCCGTGAACCGGTCATCAAATCTTTATTTTTTTTCCAAAAATTGGCTGTTATTCCCATAATAAAATTCCTTTTTTTAAAAAATTGAAATTTCATCTGTATATTGTTCTTCTTTAATAATTAATATTCCAATTGTCCCCGCTGAAATGTGAAAAATTGGTCCATAAGTCTACAAACTGACAACAAAGTCAGCCGCTAAATCCTTATTACCGTGGACTGAATGATCAGACGGATCCCCGTGTTCGTTTTAGCAGGCTACAGCCACTTTCGCGCGGCTGCGGGGGTTATCCGTCGAGAAACCAATTCACATAAAGCCGCCCAGAACGAACCCCTACCGAGATCAAACCCAGACCTGCACATTGGTGAAAGACGAGGGAAGATACCCTGCGCCAACTCGTTCCCCGAGTAATAATACTTTATTAGCATCATATCTGCTATCAGCAGTACAAGCACATATGCATAGAACAGAAAACTACCTTCGGTAAACCTACTTTATTAGCACAATATTAATGCAATCAGCAGATACAGCACATATGCATAGAACAGAACTACCTTCGGTAAACCTACTTTATTAGCAGCATCAATATCATGCATCAAGGAAAAATCAGCAGTAGAAAGCACATATGCATAGAACAGAACTACCTCGGTAAACCTACTTTATTAAGCATCAATTATACTATCAGCAGTAGAAATGCAACATATGCATAGAACAGAACTACCTTCGGTAAACCTACTTTATTAGCATCAATATCATGCTATCAGCAGTAACAAGCACAATGGCATCGAACAGACCTACTATCGTAACACCCACTTTAGTCAACATCAATATCGTGCTATCAGCAGTAAAAAGCACATATGCATAGCACACAACTACCATCGGTAAACCTACTTTATTAGCATCAATATCAGTGCTATCCGCAGTAGAAAAAACATATGCATAAAACAGAACTACCTCGGTAAACCCACTTTATATCATAAATATCATGCTAACAGCAGTAGAAAGCACATGAGCATAGCACAGAACTGACTCGGTAAACCTACTTTACTAGCATCAATATCATGCTATCGGCGTAGTAAAAAGCACATATGCATAGAACAGAACTACCTTCGGTAAACCTACTTTATTAGCATCAATATCATTCTATCCGCAGGTAGAAAAAACATCTGCATAAGAACAGAACTACATCTGTAAACCCCTTTAGTTAGCATCACTATCATGCTTCAGCATAGAAAGCACACAGCACAGAACAGAACTACCTTCGGTAAACCTACTTTATTAGCATCAATATCAGCTATCAGCAGCAGTAAAAAGCACATATGCATAGAACAGAACTACCATTTCGGTAAACCTACTTTAGTAGCATCAATATCATTCTATCAGCAGGAGACAGCCATATGCATAGAACAGGACTACCATCGGAAACCTACTTTATTAGACCAATCTCATGCTATCATCAGTGAAAGCCATTGCATAGAACAGAACTACCTTCGGTAAACCTACTTTATCAGCATCAATATCATGCTATCAGCAGTAGAAAGAGTCACATATGCTGACAGGGCAACCTCGGTAAACCCACTTTATTACAGCAATAGCATGCTATCACAGTAGAAAAGCACACATGCACAGAACAGAACTACCTTCGATAAACCTACTTTATTGCATCAATACATCTATCAGCAGTAGAAAAAGCACAAATGCATAGAACAGAACTACCATCGGTAAACCTACTTTATTACATCAATTATCATGCTATCTGCAGTAGAAAAGCCCATATGCCATGCACAGAACTACCTTCGGTAAACCTACTTTATTATCAATCAATATCATACTATCAACTATCAGCATTAAAAAGCCATATGCATATAACAGAACTACCTCGTTAAACCCACTTTATTAACATCATATCGTGGCTAATCAGCAGTTAAAAGCACATATGCATAGACCCCAACTACATCGGTAACCTACCTTTATTAGCATCAATATCATTCTATCAGCAGAGAAAAAACAATGCATAAACATAACGACTACCATCGGTAAACCCCGTTATTAGCATAAATAATCATGCAACAGCAGTAGAAAGCATATTCATAGAACAGAACTACCACCACCACCGTACTCGGTAAACCTACTTTACTAGCATCAATATCATGCTATCACAGTAACAAAGCACATATGCATAGAACAAGGACTAACCTCAGATAAACCTATGTTAAATCAATAATTTTGAATATTTTAACAACGCGCGACATATCCACATAAACGTGGCTCAAGCGGCGCGTGCGGCAGCCATGAAAGGCGCTCATCACATCAAGAGAAACCATATAACAGAACAGATTTAATGCCAAGAAGCTCGATTTTAGAAGCAAGAGGAAACCGGAGTACCCGAGAAAACCTGCGGGAACGAGTATGGATCGAGAAACAAATTCACTAAAGCCAAAGCCGCCGAGACGAGCCCTGACGGGGATCGAACCGGAGACCTCAATGGTGAAAGGCTAGGGAAGATATGCTGCGCCAACACTCGTTCTCCGTTCCGAGTAATAATACTTTACTAGCATCAATATCATGCTATCAGCAGTAACAAGCCGTATGCATAGAACAGAACTACCTCGGTAAACCTACTTATTAGCATATTATGCAATCAGCAGTAGACAGCACATATGCTAGAACAGAACTACTTCGGTAAACCTACTTTATTAGCATCAATATCATCCATCAGCAGTAGAAAGCACTATGCATAGAACAGAACTACCTTCGGTAAACCTACTTTATTAGCATCAATATCATGCCGCTATCATCATTAGAAATCACATTCTTGGCATAGAACAAGAACTAACCCCTCGGTAACCCTACTTATTAGCCTCAATATCATGCTATCAGCAGTAGAAAAATCACATCTGCATAGAACCGAACTAACCTCGGAAAAAAACCTACTTTAATTGCATCAATATCATTCTGATCAGCATAGAAGCCCATATGCACAGTACCGAACACCATCGGTAAACTACTTATTAGCATCATATCATGTAATCAGCAGTAGAAAGCACATATGCATATAACAGGACAACCATCGGTAAACCTACTTTACTAGCATCAATATCATGCTATCAACAGTATAAAGCACAAATGCATAGAACAGAACTACCTCGGTAAACCTACTTATTAGAACAATAACAGCTTCAGCAGTGAAATCACATATGCAAATAGAACATAAACAACCTCGGTAAACCTCCTTTAGCACAATTCTGCTATCAACAGTAGAAAGCACATATCATAGAATCAGGACTACCTTCAGGTAAAACCTACTTTATTAGCTCAATATCATGTCTCAGCATTATGAAAGACATATGCAGAGAACAGAACTACCTCGGTAAACCTACTTTATAGCCTCAATATCATGCTATCAGCCCAGCAGTAGCAAGCACCATCATGCATAAGAACCCCTACCTCGGTAAACCTACTTTAGTAGCATCAATATCAGGGTATAGCATAGAAAGCACATTGCAAGAACAGAACTACATCGTTAAACCTACTTTAAATTAGCACAAAATAATCTATCATCAGTATAAAGGCAATATCACCGTACAGAACTACCATCGGCTAAACCTACTTTATTAGCATCAATATCATGCTATCAGCCGTAGAACGCACATATGCAATCGAACAGATATAACCATCGTAACTACTTTATAGCAATCAATCATCATCTATCAGCATTAAGAAAGCACATTTCATAGAAAACAGAAACTACCACCCACTCGGTAAAAACCTACTTTTATTATTAGCATCATATCAGCTATCAGCAGTAAAATCACAATGCATAACAGAACAACCTCGGTAAACCTACTTTAGCACAAATATCATGCAGCAAAAGTAAAGAAAACACATATGCATATAACAGTACTACCCTTCGTAAACTATTTATTAGCATCAATATCATGTTATCAGCATAGAAAGCAATATGCAGAGAACAGACTACCTCGGTAAACTACTTTATTAGCAATCAATATAATGCTATCAGCAGTAAAAAGCACATATGCATAGAACAGAACTAACCACTCGGTAAACCTACTTTACTAGCATCAATATCATGCTATCAGCAGTAAAAAACACATCGCCCATTAACAGCACTAATGCTGCTTTGGGGAAGGGGCACTTACTCCTATTAACCATCATAAGGGTCCATATTTGACCGTATCAGAAATTCAAACTCGGCTTGGCACACACTTGGAGTTTGGTCGCTTCAACACAGCATGCACCTATAGATTGGGTCTTGCCCTGAGTCTAATTTGTGAGTGTGGAGAGGCTTGAACACTGATACATACCCACATAATCATGCCTGTTCCTCCCAATCAGACGAGGGGGTCAATTTCCCAGTAGGTGCAACAAATGTCGCGATCACCACAAGCAAAATTTCCTGGTCGCAGGGCAAAAGAAAATCCGAAAAGGGGCTGATTTAACATGAATACCTCCCCATGTTTTATAACCCGATTCTTGGTCCTCCTCAATATTTTTCAGAGGGGGCCAAACTCTGCCCCCCTTTGCCCCCAGCTGGCCACGCCACGTCGCACATCCTCGACACAACGCCCTGTTTTGGTTGATGACTCCAAAGGGATTGGCTGTTGAATCACAACCTTCAGATCTAGTCCTTCCTCAAATTTGTAGGAGGTTCGTGGAGTGCCCAAATTGTGTGGCTCACGTAATACGGAATAATCGCTATCGCTCTTGTGCGCAGTTCAAGCTCCATAGAAAAACGTGTTCACACAATTTGGCCGTCCATCTGTGGTGGTAGCATACAATATAAGAATAAATCCAATTTGGGTATTTGTCTCATGAGCTCCTCATGCAATCTATTACAAACGTATATTTTTTTTCTGTTTCATAGAAAGGGCCATCTCCAATACTCTAATTATAGAATTCATTGATCGAATTATACTATTTTAATGTGAGAAGTAATTTTGTGTTATTACAAAAAAAAAGCCAATAGAGTAATTACAAGCTCACATGTACTTTCCGGTTTACCGTAAAAAATCATATTATGGCCTGTAGCATCATAATGAGAAAAATTCAGTCAAAATATTTTCAGATGAGAAAAAATACAAGGTTTCTAATGTGTACAAATTCTCAGGTTGATGGTGTGATGGCTTGCGGGGAATGAGGACGGCGAGTGCCTCTTTAAATATAGGTTAACTGTGATTTGCATGTAAAGCTCAACCATTTCTGAAAGCACATATGTGAATCAGTGGGGAGAGGCCAATGTGGTACATTAAAGTTGGATAACCTGAGTGACACTTCACTCATCCTCCACTTACTTAATCAAAACTGAGATTTTCAGATGCAGAAGAAAAGTCATATTTTCCCCTAATTATTCCAGTGAATTTAAGTCCAGGAAATTTTTCCCTTTGATGTTATTAACAAAAATGCTCCAAAGTGGTCAAACCCGATCTTAATAACAAAACTTCCTAGAGAGCAGTTATAGAACGTCAATCAAACTCCAGGTAAGGCTCCTTATTATTCAATTAAACACACAGGACTGTGGACTAATTTAGTACCCAGATTGCTTCTACATCCAAAACAGCTGGATGGAACATTTGACTCCAATTTGTACTCAAATGTTTTTTGGGATATGCTTCCATAGAGGGAGAAAGCAAAATAAAAAACTAGGAAACATCAGACCATGAATGGATTCGCCCAACTTGAAAGGTCTGTTTAATCAATTGAAATAAAACACTGAAAAAGAATAGGCAACATCATGTACGGAAGATATACAAAAACATACTCAATGGTATCCCTATGTGAATTTTTTTTATTAAAGCTGGTTCATCAAGTCAATATTTTTCCCCCGATGTGCATGTTGTTCAAACTTGGTTTCAAAACTGAATTACCATGGCAGTTGATCTAGAGGGGGCAAAACTCCCAAGTCGATCCGCCCCAGAGGGCAAATTTGTGAAAGGCACATGTAGAGCACACAAATGCGCAAAATTTACTTTAATTGGACCAAATTAGGCGGAAATTGGTCAAATTCCAGAAGAGGGATGAAAATCAGTTTTGGTCAGTATCATCTGCGTTATTCAAGCCAGAGGGGGAAACTTGCACATCCCCCAGTCGGTACACCCAATGATTGATTCGCAAAGTCAAATATTTGTCCTTGAGTTCGGGACTTCCATAAACCTGACCCATCGACACACTTTTCTCTGACACACTTATGAATTTGGAACCCTTTACGAAATAAAGCACAGGTTTATAGGGTAGGTTTCCGAATTCATAAGTGTGTCAGAAAAAAAGTGTATGTGAAGATGGAGTCAGGTTACGGAAATTTGCCCCTAAAGTTGGTGAGGTCGGCATGCAGAGTGACATCTCAAAAACTGGTAGACAATGAAGAAGTCAAACACTTTTATCAAACACATAAAAAAAATAAAAAAAATATATTTATTAACAGTATGACCCCTCAACAACTTACACATGCAATCATAACCAACACATCTCAAGAGTAAACCACCTAAATATCAGACACAGCTGGCAACGGGCAAAAAATAGAATTTGCTGTAAAATTTGTTGGTGGAAATGGGGCTGGGTGTAGTTTACAAGTGACCTTGTTTCATTACATTGTGACCAGTTGCCATTGGCAACAGCTTTAAATGTATTTTCGGCAATTTGGAGTATTTGTTTAGGGTGAGAAAACTGAAAAAATGCCCTAAAAAAAGAATGTAACAGAACCCCCATGATCTGAAAAAAAATCAAAATATGCATCATTACAAAGATCCACTCTTCTACTTACATATAATATCAATGTTGTATTGGAGGTTCTTTACTATCATTTTTGAATCTGGCAACACATCCAAGTTTGGCACACCTATGTTTTAAAGCCATACATATTTGCAATGGCACCCAGAATTTTTTAATTGCGGTTGTTAACCAAGCAGACCTAGCCCATTCCAATTTGATAAAATTAGTGTGGATTGTTAAGGAGTGTGGCCAGAAAATAAACCCACACTTTTTTTCAAAAAGTAAATTTTGCATAAAGTGATTTTTCCCTAATATTTAGTAAAATTTACCTCTCAACATCTCATTGTTAAAGTATCTAAGGTGTTAGGTCTGAAAGGTGTCCTCCGCTTTCCTAGGGGATCGCATCAGAACTGTCTATTTAACATATGCGATAATATATACGACCATAACATCTATCGCTGCCACTCTACCAACCTGGCTGCTAGCTAGTTGGCAAGAGCGTTTGGTAGTAATATGAAGGTAACCGGTTCAAATTATGGCCAAGCGACATGGGGGATTTTTCAAACACTAATGTGCACTGGCCATCTCCAGGGAAAGATTAATAAAAACTAAATTGGGCATTTATTAATCTTTCCATGGAGATAGCCAAAACAAAACAAAACAAAAAACATGTTGCACTTGGCCAGATTCGAACCGGCGACCTCCGTATTTACTAGCACAGCGCTCTAACCAACTGAGCTATACAGACTGTGTTGGTAGAGGAGAGATAGATATCCTTTATAGTGTAGGTTCAAAAGGTGTCCATCGCTTCCTAGCGGCTAGCATCCGAACCATGACCTATACACATGGACAGCGGGTCAGATTCGCCGATTGAAACATCAGAAGGGGGTTTTTGACCTATCCAATATGGTGGGGAAACAATGGCAGACACCTTGTCCAACAATAGAACAACTGTGTAGAATATGTGCACCAGAAGGTGTATGCAGTGTTTCCGCCATATTGGTATTAGTCAAAAACCAACTTCCTGTCGTTGCACTCCACTGTTGTTTGCACTCCGCGCCATTCAACTGTGTGCGGCAGCCCGCTATCCATGTGTGAGGTCATTGATCAGAACGGTATGTATACATACACCTTAATAGTTAAAAAATATACCTTTGTTTCTTTTTTTACAAAAAACGCCACTTTTTACTTTTTAAAATTTTGTGATTTTTTGCAGGTGTTGTTTACAGGTGGTTTGTTTACAGCCTCTGCAAGGTCATCCCAATTTCTTTTTTGAGAACTTTGTTTATATAACAGACCTCGGGCAGCCAGCACAACCTGACCTACTTCAGATTCACTAGTATATCGTGAATAGAGCACCATAATAGTCAAGGAGTCTCATGCTCTCAGCTAACGCTAGGTTTATGGCATGTTTTACTGAAAGTCTTGACCAGCAGAGAATATTGATACTCCCATGCATTTTGTAAGCTATTACAGAAATGCTAGCATATTAACAAGCTCTGGTTATCATGGCATGTTCATTCCGTGTAATGACATGTTTTCCCGACTGCGGTCACAACCCTAAACTTCCTAAAGATGTAAACAATGTTGTATCAATTGAAAATGTGAACGAGATATATCAACACATTTGGCTATTTACAAGTTTCCAGCAACAATTGACCAATTTATATTTTTAAATCTTTTTTTTTTTTCCACTTTTTATATATCAATCCCAAACACACAGATCTACAGTTATTCAATGTACATGTATTTATTACTGAGGTGCCAGAGGAGGTGTAATGACACGCTCTCACAAGATTTGTGTATTCGCACTGCTGTGTTTTATAGTGTTTACCTTCCGCATACTTTGACGGTATTTAACCAACTTTTGTGTCAAGATTCAACTAGGTGCTCCATTTGCTGATGATGTCAAGGTCATAGACAAAGGTCATAGTTTTATGTGAGGTCAATTTACAAGAGTGGCCTGAATATGGTAAAATTGACCAATTGCAAAGTTGAGGCTTAGTGGAATCAAGCTTGAGCCATTTGTTCCGCGGGACCCCTCACTTGTTGATGTTGGTCGGGGTCGCATGCTTAGATCAAAAGGTCATATGCGGTCAAGCCTATAAGATTGGCTGAATATGTAAAATTGACCTCAACTGAATCGTTGAGGTGTATTAACTGGCATTGCTTATGCCTTGGGGCACTGTTGACCACTCGTGGATGCGGTTGGAGTCGCATGCTTAGGTTCAAGGACCGATGGTTTTTTTTTATTCCGTTACAGCCTATTTGCTATTAATCGCTTGTGTTTTTTTCTAAGTTTGTTCCCTCCTTTTACTTGCTTTTTGAATGTGTTTGGCGCCCTCTCATGTGTCACCATCAGCGATAAGACAAGCCCGCTTTTTCTGGGCATCTGGTTTTAAGTATCAGTCTTGTCTTTAAATAGATTTAGTTCTTTTAAATTTCTTTTTTTTATATTGTACCAAGTATCATGTATAATATGATGAGAAGCCCTATGCCATTTTGGGATCTGTAGTATGAAATAGCCATAAATCAAGGGCAGGTTTTTTATACACTTATCGTACATCTATGTAATATGTGATGGATACTAGCATAAGTATTTGCTCCTTGAATACACGTGCCTCAGAGATGCTTTTAAGCGCAGACATGTGTTTAACTGGTTGCATAATACAAACACTCTATTTTCTTATTCATGAATCCCACAGTTCGGTAAATATGGAGCGCGTTTGGAATGCTGAGTGGGTGAAAAGATCTATTATTCCCATCGTACTCCCATAGCAGAGGTGTTTGTATTTTAACAAGGACAATGCAACCTGGAAGTTATTAAATCATACCCGATATATGGTCGTATCTAGTTCTAGATGTCTTATTGAATGGTCAGAAAATTTACTTTAATCAACATATATGGGCCTAACATGATGAACTCTTTTTTTGAAAAAGTTCATGAGGTTCTTGATGATTGATTGTGAATCGATAATCCTGTTGGTGGTGATTTTTAATTGTGTTTTGAATGTTGACTTAGATAAGAATGGCGGTAGACTTCATCCTCATTTCAATCACAACGTGTTTCAAATCCATCATGGCCACTATGATTTAATTGCGATTTGGAGAGAACTGTAATCCAAATGTTCATAGATATACATGGCGCTTCCGTTAACCCTCCGATCATGTCGTTTGGATTACTCCTTGTGTCTTTTAATCCTTGGCTCAAATCGATAACTGTGAAATAATGTTGACTTTCATTCACATTCATGTGCGAAGATTAATATTGTTCCTAATACCGAGGCAAGAGGTAAGGGCTTTTGGAAGTTCAATCCTTCACTTTTCCATGACCCTGATTAGGTAGCCCAAGTGAAACATTAGCCAGATAGCTCCCGGTAATAATAATCCTGATTTAATCCTGCTTTGTTTTGGGATTTCCTCAATGTATCGTAGTCTTACAATTAGTTCCTCCATCCGATTTCAAACACCGCAAAACTGAACTACCTCAAGATAGGTTAAACATTCTTGAGGAAAGGTACAATAAGAATCCATCCATTATTTGCTTTCTTGAGTAATATATGTTAAAAGCGAGCTGAAAACATTTACAAGCTTCATAACAAAGGGTGCTATGATAAGAGCTTCGTCACAGTGGGTGGACAATGTGAAAAAACTACTCGATATTTATTAACCTTGAAAAAAGGAATCAGCGCCAGCAGATTATTACAAATTAGAAACCGATGATGGTCGAATGCTTACTCAGGGTAAAGATATTCTGAACGATGAAAAAAAATTCACCAGAACCTATATGACCCTGTAATCCCAGATTGTAAACCTTAACGAATTTCTTTCCTCCAAATAGTAATTCCCCTAGGATAACTGATACAGCAATCATGCGAAGGATTATTACTCGTAATGATGTTCCTTTCTTGTGCTGAAACCATGCCTAAATACCTCCCCCGGCACTGATGGATTTCCAACGGGATGGTATAAATTCTTTTTTGACGATATTTGCCCCCCACCTTCCTTGACGTCTTTATTATGCTTTTGAAGTGGTACGTGTGTCCTACTGACCAAAGAAAGGGCTATTAAACTGATACCAAAACAAGATAAAGACCTACTCTTCTTAAAAACTGGAGACCCATCTCACTACTTAACATAGATTATACATAATTACCAAGTGCATAGCTGATAGGTTAAAAAAGTATTAGGCTCATATTATCAGCCGGATCAGACTGGCTTCTTCAATGCCGTTACATTGCGCAAATATCCGTCTTACTCTTGATACTTTCATTAGCAGATGAATAATTATAATGGTTTTAAGTTTTATGGTTGACTTTGAGAAACGTCATCAACTTAATGTCTTATTCTGAAAAACTCTTAAATACTTTAGACGTTGGCCCACATATAATTAATGGATTCAGGTTTTTATTCTAATATATCATCTTGTGTGGTTAATAATGGGCTGCCTCAACTTTTTTTCATTATCTCGTGTCTTCGTCAAGGCTGCCACCCTTATCCCATACTAATTTATTATTTTAGTGAAATTTTAAACTTGCCATTAGAAGCAATAGAAATATAAAAGGTATTCAAATTATGGAGAGCCCAACATTATCTTGAGTGCATATGCAGATGACACCACTATGTTTGAAAGATTCTAAGCAATCTTTACAAAATGTCTGCTGTTCTTACTCAATTTAAGATTTTTTCAGGCCTTAATGTAAACCTGATATTTGAGGTCCTTTTAGTGTGTCTTAAGAAAACAATTCACCAAATATCACCCATTTGGGTATTCATGTACTACCGGACCCAATTTAGGCTTCTTGTTGTTTCTATACATCTATCTGATCATAGTTTTGGTTAAATTTTTTGCTAAGCTTCAAAAGCTTAGAGAATATTTTAAGAGTCTGGTCTTAAGGGATTCTGACCCTTTGGGAGATCGTCATTCTTAAGTCACTGGCTATTTTCTCAGATTGTAATTTCTTTTGTCAGTTTTGGCCTAACCACCCTCTTATTTTATTAAGCGCTTGATACAATTATTTACCAAATTTATTTGGTCCGGCAACCTGAAAGATAAATCTTCTTAAATATTGGTGATTAGGCTGATGCGGGCTTAATGTGTCATGTTCCTCATGACCAAGGTTTAAAAATCACATGGATCAAGAGACTACTTGAATCAAATAACAAAGGTACTTGAATTATTTTAATATTATTTGAAACCTCTTTGGTGAAATCTTATATGGCTATGTAACCTGCAGCCTCCTGAAAATGCATTACGCTCTATTAATAATACCTTTATAAGAGAATTTTGTTGCCTCTTGGTGTGATGTTACTATAATATTCCTGATTCTGCTTATCTAACCAAATCCCTCTGGAATACTCGCATATTAAAATTAGTGGCAAAACCACTTTAAACAAATGGTTTAATAATGTATTATTCGTGTAAGGGACATTCTTACCGATGAGGGGAAAGTTATGTCATATACTGAATTCACTGATCGCTAGCAAATTAAATATTAACTTTATGAATTATTTTTCAGTGGTGAGTTTCAATTCCATATGTTTGGATTTTCGATATGGAACTGATCATCACTGTGTCCAAATTATACAGTTTTCAAGATGAGTGCTGATGAACTCACCAAGTGTTGTAAATCTGCAAATATATTCATTCCCTTTGTTGTTAAAAATTTGTATCAATTTCACAGTGTAGCCAATGGTGCTGATTTAACGACTCTCACTGGCTGGAGCAAGATTATTTAAAATCAATTCGGCAATTCACTCTACTAAAATCAGGTATTTTCACATATAGATTTCTTAACCATTTTGATGGTAAACGACTTCCTTTTAGAATCAATTGATTCCAATCTATCTGTGTACTTTTTGTACAAGGTTCCTCTGCAACCATTATAATTTATTCTGGGAATGCCCTAGCTAACTACCTGCTTTTTGTCAGGATATTACAGAATTCTTTTACAGAATAGGTGTGTCTTAACATTTAATGACATCTGTTTTGGTATGTTTAATGTATCACCCAAAAAAACGTATAATTTTGTAATATTACATGCTAAATATTTCATATATCTAAGCAGGTGTCTAAACAAGACGCCTAACTTTAATATCTTTGAATATGTAACATTTGAAAAGAGGTTGAAAAACATATTGCACTCTGTAATTACAAACTTTATAATGGACTGGATGGAATGTTATTCAACTGTAATCTTTTTTAGTAATAGGGCCTCTCCATCAATTGTCCATCTCCATCACATTACAATCTTTACCAATGATTCTTTTTTCTTCTGTACATTTCTTTTTCGTTTAATTCTCTTATAAGTTTTGTATGTCCGGGTATTTTTTGTACTATATTTGGTTTGATTGCTAAAATTCTGCTTTTTCATATCTATAAACTGTATTTTGATTTTTCTACTTGTGGTACATAAAAGTCCTTCTGACAAAAAAAAAAACAAAAACAATTGAATCTGACATCATACTTATAATGGCATGAGTTGGCGTATTTGAGCTTGATCATGACTTCTCTGTCCTGCCCATAAGGAAACTTAGGAATCCATTGGAATCCTGGGACAAGCGATGCAAGGTACCAAACGAAGTGGCAGGCCATAGTTGTGTCAAAAATAATTCCCCCATCGCGACAGAGGTTGGGGTTTTTCCAATCAAAGAAGATTATGGAGTCAGTTGATATTGTTGTTCCATATTGTTTTATAGATGAATGTTTGTGACATGTTTATGATGGTATCCCCACCGTAACATTGTTAAATATTTGTTTCATGAAGGATTCATATATAGTCTCTCATAAAGTGTATACGCTGTGATCGATATTCAGTCTGGTTGTGGGCGAGGGTAGCTTAACGGGCTAACCCGCTCCTATTCGCTGGGTTTTGACCTACTTTTCACATAGCAGTGTTCAGAAATATTTGTGGTTGGTTATATCCTCTAAAATCTCAATGCAGGATATTTATGAAATGTTGTGTCAATCTTACGTCATATGGATTTGCTCAATAAGGATACCCCAGCGAAAACATTGAACGCACTTTACAAAAAGATATAATGTTCAAAAAAGAGTATAAATACAAGCGATCACACCTTCCACACGGCCTCCGGTCGTGAGCGGTGTGGATCAAAACCGACGGGGTTACACTAAATAAAAACATTAATATTAGTGCGTAACATGCAACAGGGGAGTGCGGCCAAGAAATTCCCAATTTAGAATCGCCATTGCTTAACACGTACAACGAATGGGACGAAAATTATTAATGATTAGATGTTTGTCCAAGGATAATTTTAGTTGAAATTTTACAGTGATTTTGCTGGTTAAATCGTCTTTAAAATCGTTATGAGTGCATTGAATACCGGGCTTAAAGGGGGTGGCCCGATATAAGGTAAAAAAAAAAAAAAAAAAAAAATTTTGAAACAACAAAAAACAAAACAACGAAAAAAAAACAAAAAATGTTTTTTTGATTTTGTTTGTTTTGGTGTGTTTTTTTGGCCAATTTGATAGAATCCGGCCTCCACCTCAAAACCCCAGCTGTAAAGTTTCGCACCAATTTTCAATCCATTTTGCTGTGAGAGCTAAAAACGTGATTTTGTAAGTGACCTTTACCTAGAGGCGTGTGACTTTGATTCTTTTTATCGTATAGAATTAGATTGCAATTGCACACTTCTATAAAATGTGATATTTACGATTCTATACGGTTGGATGACGGTAACGACTGTTCTAAGTTTGTCTATGATTGAAAGAGTGCAATGGCGTGGATGAACATTTTTTGAAACCTTTTTGAAGAAATTTAAGTCTTGGGTGACATAAGTCAAATGTAGAAAATAAAATGAAGTCATTGGGTGACCATGTTGCTGAACGTAGTAGCTTTACATTTTGGGAAAGGGCCTTTATCATCATTAAAACAAATGTTATTGATCCTGTGGTACGTGTGCCGAATCCTGTAAATCTTTACGTCCGTCGGCAATACAAAAGATCTGGAATTGCTTCTTCCAGTTCTGCTGGAGTCTGCAGTGGTCAACATTGTGGTGGTAAAGTATAGCGTTGATTGTTTTCCCGAATAACGTGTAATGATGTTCGATAGTAAGTTGATTGGTCCCCATGTTTCCCGGTTTTAAAAATCGTAAAAGTAAGAGGGATATGAAGCCCCTATTCACTCTGTGTTAATATTTACGTTCATGTATGCCTCGGCTAAGTATGTGCCAAAAAAGTCACATAAGTCAAAAACCCCTTCCATACCTTTTCATGATATGTTCCCCTTGACTCGCCCTTTCCGTTTTACAGGAGTTTTCTTAGCCATATTACAGATGGGCAAAACAAAAGTCCTGAAAGGGGCAAACATTCTAACCAAAAACACAAAAAGAATCGCAAGCACGTGCCCTTGATGTCACAGAAAGTTGCTGCTTTTTATAAAATATTACTCCACCCCAACCATCTTTTTAGCTTTGAGTTTCAAATTTCCTGAAGAATGTTTAATTTAATCTTAAAACAACAATTGTGCTGAAAATGGAAAAGCAAACTTAAGACAAATAAGCCTGTACGTATAAATTTTTAAAATTGTAGTCCTTGTTTTTTAATTTGTTTTTTCTAGGAGTGATAGTGCGAATGAGACTTCGGATAGTACCATAGAGGGCTGTGGCCGGAGACTCCAGGTTTTATCCCCAATTCCACGGAAACTGGCTCTTGTGAAACGAGTCCAGTAAAGCAACTGATTATGCAACACCACAAGTACTTTTGAACATTTTTTTGGGCTTATAGTCCTAAGCAAGCCAAGAATTCTGACAACACCGTGGCAGTCAAACATGTCCTAGACCAAACTGCTTGATTTGAAGCAGGTTGGAGAGGCTATAAGGCCATCGCAATGTAATGACCCCGGGAGAGCTGACCAATGTCTGAAAGATCATATCGACACATTCTCTCATCTGCTAATTCAAAGCCAAACCGCCGCGCTTACAGAGCGTTTTTGTTGAAAAGAATACTTTACTTTAACTAAACTAAATAGTTATCTCTAATCACACTCAAATTTCTTCAATATAACTATTGCCTATACCCATTCTGGACAAATGATTCAAATATGCGGAGTTTCGTTGGACAAGGCGTCCAAACCCCATTTTTTTTATCGGGGTGACATCTCAAAAGTAGCCGTAAATCGTCTATTCATTACTTTACCAACCATATGCTATTGGCGTTTACTGAAATTATTTTACTGGGGTAAGTATACTTTGAGCCCCCCCCCCCCCACCACCACTACCGTATCAATGTTATGGAGTACACCAACATATTTTTACCCATTAAAATTAAATCTATATCCTATATCTTATAAAGTAGGTGCCATTAGTTTGGGGAATAGTATGTTCTAAATCAAGCCTCTAGTGCATGGGTTCTCAATTATATTAGCTGAAGGCCAGAGAATGCCGAACAGTTGAAAGTTCCCCGACTTAAAAAAACTAAAAAACAAAAAGAAAAGGGGCCAAATACACCTGAAATGTCTAGGTTTCCCGCACATTTTAGAGCAAAGTCGAGGCCAAAACTCATGGCTGGCGGGCCGGATTTGCCCTGCGGGCCGCCCTATTGAGAACCCCTGCTCTAGTGCTATCTACTAAAGATGATATAAAACAGTTTGCTTTATTTGAGAAAGACAAATGTTCGCTATAAATTGTACAGATCATCTAAATCACCCTTGTAAAACGCTGTGTTCACTGTTTTCCATGAGCTTAGGAGCAATAAGTAAATGGAAATAATAAATAAATGGAAAGAACTAAATAAATAATTCATTTATCTATGAAAATCATACTCATTGACGTTTCCTGAATTATTTGACTGGGGTAATATACATGCGCCCCCCCCCCCCGCATCAATGTGGGGACACAAATATATTTTGTGCTGTATGATGAGACATTAATGGAAATTATTTTAATGGAAAATTATACATTGAGCTCCCAACCCCCCACCGCCCCCCGCCCACCAAATGTTGGAGAATAGCAAGTACATTTTGTTCGGTATGTTACTACATTTACTTAGTTTTAATTTCACTACACTCTGGGAAATATGCATTGAGCCTCCCAATTGCCTCCCATTCCTCCCAGCACCGATAAATATTGATAGTCCTATATGCAGAGCCTAATTGAAAGGTGTAACCTTGGCAACGCTGTGTAACTGCATGCTACAACATCACCTCTTAGTAGGATTATTTAGAGCTTTCAGACATGGTATGGGGAGGGGGAGGGGTGTACGCTGGGGTTATGTTTACCATATGAAGAGCCAGAAGTACAGGGGAAGTATTGAGCCAAGTGTGCTAACTGCATGCTTACATGAATCAGCTTTCTAATGTATGATTTAGTGCTTCAACTTTGTACCGGGAGGGGTGTACGGTTGGGGTGATTTTTACCAATAGTCATTTGCATAATTCCATAAAGTAGGTAAATGCATTTGAGCAAAGACGTATTCATGTTCTCTCTAATGCAAAAGATTGAACTTCACTCTTTTGGAATGATTACAGGGCTCACTCTAATACATGAAATTTCACAGCTTTCAAAGAATCCTTTTTGGGTCAAATTTACTCTTGATAATTTAACAAATGAATCATTTTGCAATTTCAGATCAATTGCCCAAAAAAGTGTTATTTTTTAAGGTAAGAAATTTCCCTCTTATTCGAGTGGGCCCTGCAGTCACTCCAAAAGAGTGAAATTCACCTCTTTTGGCATTTAGAGAGTACGGCAGCTTCAAAATAAACTACACACAACAAAAACCATAAACCAAAGACATTTCTGGCAGTGCGATATGCGTATCCAAAATTAAACAATAGTCCAAAATGTGGTTCATACATTACCTTTATTTCAATCACAAGGTCGCTAAAATAATATCATGAAATGAAGATCACACATATAACCACCATCTACGATTATGGTGGCGCACAAATTAGTGATCTTATTATAGGCAACTTTCAATGCTAAGGTTTTTGTATAGGTCAACATATCCGAGAGTTCTACTTGACCAATGAAAATTATATTAGTTATACTGGAACGCGTACATAACGTTTTGCCGTTAAGAAGAAAATGCTGGGGCACAATATTGCCCGGTAGATCATAGGCAGAATGACGTTATTTAACCTAGAAAAACGCAGCCATATCAACAAATCGGGTCAATTTTGTATTGAAATGGAGAGGTGTTTGAACAGGTTTGAAGTTTATTTTCCGACTAAATGACGTTATAAATATTAATCTAATTGTTTTTTTGATATTTAGTTGAAGTAATAGTTACTGGTATCCTGAAAATATGATGGGGCACATATGTCCAAATCTAATGGATTCATCATTAATCAACAAATAAACAAAGAAAATCAATGAAAAATGCCAGTACAAAACGTTTCCATACGTTCAGCAGTCCACTAACCGTGAATACCTGTTGAGGATTCAAAAGTATTAAGTTCAATCAAATGATAACAGCCCTTTGTGTAATGCTAGCACACAATGCTGTTACAGGGGACAGGAAATGACAAATTTTTGGTCCAATATGTCAGACAAACTAACTATGAAAGTACCGTAAAATCGCGTATACAAGCACCGGTGCTTATAATAGGACGATTTAGAAATCCGGACAAGAGAGAAAAAAATTGATTAGCGCCCTCTAACTCAATAATGTCGGTTTTGGCACGCTCTTCGTTCATCGTTGTTATCACTGCAGTAGATCCCATTAAATACCATGTCCTTACTGATGTAAGTAAAATCTTTTCTTACCACCCAAGGGGAGAAAACGAATGACTTAATATCCCCTGTGGTATACGAGCATTTCTGGAATTTACTGGTATGTTACATAGCTTAGATAGCTTGCCCTTCTTGTGCAGTGTACCGCGAGATGTGGCGACAATTAACTGACTTTTGTTGCTCATTACGATTGATAATTGAAGAAGTGGTTCAGGTGTTGCTGTACGTTTTTGTTTGTGAGAACTTAATGAATTCACTGACGATGTTTAATCCCTGATTTTATAATCCTATTCAGCTTGTATCACCAGATAATGGGAATCCTGATTGAACCATCAACAAGATTAATAACCAATAAGTCGATACAGTTCCTGGTTAGAGTAAAAGTAAGCGTCGAAGTCCACAAGGCCTTTATGGCATGGTGTTTAGGCACGAACTTAACACCAGCATTAGTATGATTATTTTCCACAACACATTGTGATGTCCTGTCTCTTTCCTGTCCTTATTTCTCTATGAGGCTTTTTTGAGAGCTTGTTTTTGGGTTAGAAATCTTCGTTTTTATATGACTTTTTATCTCTCTTTTTTAAATCTGGAAAAAGGAAAGGGATTGTCTGTGTTATTCTTTGAGAAAAAAGATTCCGTAATACCTCTTATATTTCCTATCTTTCTCCGTTTCGTAATGTTTAGTGAAACAATAACAAAGTTCCAAAATATTTCCGTAAAAAAAATGGCTTTTTAATGTTTCTCCTGAATCCTTGTGGATTATACAGAGCCGTACGCCATGATTTTTTTTTTTTTTTGGGGGGGGTGCGGACTTAAAA